>CAUYQU010040082.1:0-20825 GCA_963574635.1 Cheracebus regulus | reverse complement strand
GCCAAAAGAGTCACGCTGGCGACCCGTGTGGCTCCTCTGCCGGGAATCTCCCAGTCTGTGGGCAACAAAAATTCGTCGGAAAGTGCGGCATCCACTCATTCTCTGCGCTTTCACTGGGAGCTACATTCCTGAGCTGTTGCTAATCGGCCATCTTGGATCTCTCGCCTGCATATTTATACTGTGGAATATAACTGACGAATTTTCTAGATGAATTTTTAAGTGAAAAAATTCCTTAAGTGAAAAATTTAAGTGAAAAAAGTGAAATGACAGAGGAATATGTATAGTACAGCTCTGTTTTCTTTAAAAATAGAAAAGGAAAATTCATTTATATATATATATGTTTGTAAATTTATATTTGTAAAAGCACAGATAAAAGTGGGGAAGGGAAATTCCAAACAGCCAATCCTGGTTACTTTAAGAGAAAGACACTGAAGGGGAGAAAGGGAGAGAGAGTATGAACTTTTGAGTTACACACTGGTATGTTTTGACTTGTTATAATGAGCACATATCATGTGGATTACCTATTTAAAATCCAATGAAAGGGTCATTTGCCCATGATGGAAGCAGGGAGGGAATACAGAAAGGGAAGATAATAGGAAAACAAAGATCTACAAAAGTAAATGACAACTTAAGTAGCAACTATTAGAGAGAGGTATTAAAAGCATCCCTCTTCTTTAAAAAAAAAAATTTAAGAATAGGAAATAAAAACTAAAATCAAGAAATGCCAAAATCAAGCATACTTTTCCAGAGGGAAAGCGCAATACAAGGGAAACATATGAAAGAAAAAGTTAAGAAAAGAAGGTGAAAGAGAGAGAAAGAAACAAGAATAAACAAAGTGGGAATCGGGCTGAGTCTACAGAGTCATTAAGGGGGAAGTATAAAAATGACAAACAGGCTTACAGGTACAAGAGGGAAGAGGGAAAAGCTTACAGAAAGAACTGGAAGGTGATACAATTCATTTCCTGAAGTTGAAAAGGATTAACACAAGCACTCTTAACAGTCTGTCTTAACTTTAAAGGGAGAAAACCTTAACTTTTCAAAATCTAGCAGCTGGGATGGGCTGTTTGTCTTTCTGTTGACTTACACCTCCATCTTGTGGTCTGTTCATGACATAGCTGTGTGTGTGTGTGTGTGTGTGTGTGTGTGTGTGTGTGTGTGTGTGTGTGTGTGTGTGTGTGTGTGTGTGTGTGTATCTGTATGCATGCACATATATATACGTAGACAAATATAACCATATACACTCACAAGTGTAATACATGTATATAAATGTATGTATTTGTACTTACATATTCTTTAATTCAGTAGAACATACAAAAGAAAAATCCCAAGTGTATCGCTCAAACACGATTCACAAAGTGAATACCTGCAGTTAACCACTACTCACAGCAAGAAACAGAGTATGACCAGAACCCCAGGAGCCCTGTCATATACCCTTCTAGTCACTGCTTCCCCCAACCACTTTCATGATTTCTGACACTGTAAGTCACACCTTTATAGGAATGGCATCATACAGTATGAACTGTATGAACTCTTCTGTCTGGCTTAGTCCACATGATGTCTGAGATCCATCCACAGTGTGGTGCATAGTTGTAGACTGTTAATTCTCATTTGCTGTGTGACATCATTGGATGAACATGCCATAATGTATTCATTCATTATACTGTAGATGTTCATTGGGTTATTTCCAGGTGGGACTACTAAGAAAAGCACTGTCAACAGAGATACTTATAGTCCCAACTACTCTGGAGGCTAAAGTGAGAGAACCGCATGAGCCCAGGAGCTTGAGGCTACAGTGCACTATGACTGCATCTGTGAATAGCCACTGTACTCCAGCCTGGGCAACATGGCAAGACCCTGTCTCTAAAAAAGAAAAAACAGAAAAAAAAAAATAGCACTGCTATAAACATTATTATACATGTCTTTTGTATAGTTCTATTTCAGCAAATACAGTTTTCCAAAGAGGCTGTACAATTCACAGTCCCAGCGGTAGTATATGAGAACTCCAGCTGCTCCACATCCTAGCAACACTTGATATGCCCATCATTTTAATTTTAGCCATTCTTATAGTATAATGGTATGACAAGATGACTTTAGTTTGCAATTACCTGATGACTAGTGAAGCTGAATACCTTTTCATATGTTCATCAGCCATTGAATATTCTCTTTTATGAAATTCGAGTCTTTTGCCTATGTTTTTCTAACAGGTTGATTGACTTTTTCTTGATTTATAGGAGTTCTTCATAGATCCAAGATACATTTCCTATGTCAAATATGAATATATGCCCTGCAAACACAGATTTTCATTCTGTGGATTATCTTTCAATCTTTGTGGTATCTTTTGATAAAAATAATTTTTTATTTTAATGAAATCCAACTTATCACTTGTTTCCTTTATGGTTAGTGCTTTTTGTGGCCTATTTAAGAAATCTTTGCTTATCCCAAGATCATAAAAATGTTCCCCTATTTTCTTGTAGAAGCTCTCTGGTTCAACACTTCACATTTAGATGTACAATCCTTTTGGAATTGATTTCTTATACAGAGTGATAGCAGAAGCCAAGGTTCATTTGTTCCATGTGGATATCCAGTTGTTGACACAATGCCATTTATTGAAAAGACTACCTCATGCACATAAATCAGATGACAATATGGGTGTGAGACTGCTTCTGAACTCTCTATTTTGTTCCACTGGTTTATTTGCCTATCCTTGAGCTGACACCACACTACCACTTTATGGTGAGTCTGGATAACTGGTCATGTGAGTTCTTCGGCCTTTGTATTCTTCAAAATTGTTTCAGCTCTTCTTGTCTCTTTGCATTACCATATAAACAGTGGCTGCAATCAGCTTCTCAAGTGACAAAACAGAAACAAAAAACTGGCTGGGAGCTGTAAGTGGGTTTGCTCTAAATCTGTAAATCAATCTTGAGGGAACTGGCGACTTTACAATATTGAATCTCCAATCTCTGAACACAGCACAGAGACTGAAGAGATCTGAACATCTTAAGACTCCACTCTGACTTATTCAAAGGTCCGCTTTCCAGTTTCAGTTACCTATACTCCCAAAATATTACAGAAAATATGATATTTTGAGAGAGAGAGACCACATTCTCATAACTTCCATTATAGTATGCTGTTATAACTGCTCTATTTTACCATTAGTTAGTGGTGGTAATCTCTTACTGTTTCTAATTTATAAATTAAACTTTACCATGGGTATGTATTTACAGGTAAAAACACAGCATACATAGGGTTCAGTACTACCCGAGATTTCAGGAATCCACCGAGGATCTTGGAACGTGCCCCCTGCACTTAAGCAGGGGCTACTCTATATTTATCTATTCAGCTTTATCTAATTTCTCTAAATAATGTGTTACAGTTTTCAGTGTAGAAGTTTCATACAGCTTTCATTTTACCTATTTCTACAGATTTCACATACATCTTTCATTTTATTTATTTCTACAGATTTCACGTTTTTTAAAAAAATACTATGCTAGCATCCTTAACATTTTTTCGTTTGATTTTTCTTTGTTGCCTAGCTTTGAAAACCTTCTGAGGAGAGAAACTACCAGGTTGCTGCTGCTCACCATGTGTGGTCATGCTATGCTTCATTCTATTTTACACAGTAATAGCTGGACACCTTTCTGGACTTGATCAATGACATGGAGTTGCAATGACCATTTGTTCAGATCTCAAGGCCTCTGGTTTTATTTGCTAGAGCAGTCATCCACACAGACAATCTTTCTTTAAATTTAGTCTCTATTTGGAAGTCAGGCTGCTAAATAGAGCTTCCTTTCTATCCCATGGTGGGGGGAAAATATCCGAACTAAGTGGCTACAGAGATCTCTTCTGGTGATAATCAGCCTTGTCAGTACATACATAACCTAAAAACTTCAAATAACTACACTGTCAAGTTCTAAGGTAGTTTCAAGATATTTAAGAGTATGACTTAAAGGTTTCTCCTTCATCATCTCTAAGATACACTGTTAAGCAAAAAAGATGTGCAATGAAGAATGTATATTACATTACATTATAATTCCTGTTTAAAACACACACACACATACGCACACAAAGTTGGACTAGAGAATGGAGATATGTGCCCGTGCATATATCCTTGGATATGTGTACAATCCCTCTGGAAGGACACACACACAGAAACCTATTAAAAGTGGCTGCTTCTGGGGAAGTAAATTGTATGTGAGAAGTAGAGGGAGCCCAAATATTCATTGATTATGCTTTTGTGCAGTTTAACAATATAACATTTTACTTTAAAAATAAATTCATATTTCTAAGAATTCTTCAAAAACAAATATTCATTCCCATAAACCACTGGAATGGTCAACATTTTGGCCTGACACTATCAACCAAACCACCTCTTCCACCAAGAAGAGTCACAATAAAACACTTCATTATATGACATATCTAGTTTTTCTCTCCAAGAAAACATGGTCACTATATACATTATATGGCTGGTATCAGACCCCTAGTTAAGAGTATTACCCTAAGCATTCTGTTTCATCATCTTCAAGATATACTGTGAAGAAAAAAGATGATGTGCCATTAAGAGTGCAAAAAATGTGCTAAGGCAACACACATTCCAAATTTTTCTGGTCAGTTCCTATTGCAAATACTCCCTTTGTTATACTAGCAGTCCTTGTACCAAATTATCTATTAGCATTTCTCCAGAATGTGTAGACAAAGTCAAAAGCTATTACTTCTCAAATAGAATTAAACAAGAACTAACAAAAAAATATACAAGATGATCTGTCTGTAGAAGAAGCCAGCTCTATGAAACTGTATAAATGTGCCATGTTAAAACTGCTTGCAGGCCGGGCGCAGTGGCTTCCACCTTGTAATCCCAGCACTTTGGGAGGCTGAGGCAGGCAGATCACCTGAGGTCAGGAGTTCCAAACCAGCCTGACTAACATGGTGAAATCCCATCTCTGCTAAAAATACAAAATAACCTGGGCATGGTGGTATGTGCCTGTAATCCCAGCTACTCAGGAAACTGAGGCAAGAGAATTGCTGGAACCTCGGAAGCAGAGGCAGCAGCGAGCCAAGACAGCACCACTGCACTCCAGCCTGGGTGACAGAGCAAGACTCCATCTCAAAACAAAAACAAAAACAAAAACGAACAAACAAAAACTCCTTGCAATTCAAAAGCACTTCTCTTAAACCTCTTCGGGAAGACAAGTGATAGTGCAAACATCCTAGCTTCTTAAAAAAGTGAACTGGAGATTTCAAGTAATGACTTAGGTTCACTTGAGCCTAAATAAAATAACCCCCCCAAAAAGGCCAGTAAGTTACTACCTCTCTGGGATTTCAATAAAAGGAGAAGTAACAAGAAATGAAGGTTTTAATGAGGTCAAAGAATTGAACCTTGAGTCTCTGGTTCCTCAAGAAACTTCAAGAAGAGAGTGGTTATCATTTAGGGAGGTGCAGAGAAGAGTTGAAACAGACACTACAACTTGACTATCCCACATCATTATGCCTCATCTTCCTTGTTGTCAGAACCTCAACTTTGTTCAGGGCTCCACTGCTCAGAGACCATAACTTCACGCTCACCCTCAGCTCAAGAATCTCTCTTCTGAATAAACCAAGCCAATTACAGTAACTCCAATCTCCCATAGTTTCTGGTATAACGTGGTCATGTGGTACAAGAATCTATTTCTATTTTGAGCCAAAGTCAATTAGGCAGCTTCCAGGAAGCTTTAAAAATAAGTAACTGAAAAATACAAAACAAATCAAGGAAAAAAAATGCTGAAAGCTATTAGAGAATTAAGAAAGTAGCTTTAATATTAATAGCAGACATGAATTATCAACAGTTTTCATACAAACAATAGAAAAGTACACTTTAAAAAACCCAAATTTAAAACAGCAACCGAAAAGATTTTAAAAAACAAATAAATGTAACCAAACATGTTACACTTTTTGGAAGAAAACATTACTCAAAGACCTGAAAACTGCTTTGGAGAAACAAAAAGTCCCATGATTTTGGGTGAGAAAATTCAACACTGTAAAGGATTTCAAGATTTAACACAATCCCATTTAAAAAAAAAACAAAAAACAAAAAACAGTTGTTCTCTCTTTTGGAATTACATTAGCTGATTCCAGGATTCATGTTTAAAAAATAAGCAAAACTCAGCTGGGTGTGGCGGCTCACTCCTGTAATCCCAGCACTTTGGGAGGCCGAGGCAGGTGGATCACAAGGTCAAGAAATCAAGACCAGCCTGGCCAACATGGTGAAACCCTGTCTCTACTAAAAATACAAAAAGTAGCTGGGCATGATGGCATGCCCCTGTAGTCCTAAGCTACTTGGGAGGCTGAGGCAGGAGAATCGCTTGACCCCAGAAGGCAGAGGTTGCAGTGAGATGAGATCATGCCACTGTGCAGCCTGGCTACAAAGCAAGACTCTATCTCAAAAAAAAAAAAAAAAAAAAAAAAGCAAAACTCTTAAAAAGAAGTTTAATGGCAGATTCGTCCTATCATGTATTAAAACTTAAAGCCTCCATATTTTAGAAAATGTGGTACTACCACATAAGTAGACAGAAGGACCAATGGAACACATTACAAAGTCCAGAAATAGATCAAAATACATATGGGAATCTATTCTATGATAATGCAGCGTCTTACATTTGAAGATGAGAAGATGAACTACTAAGTAAAAAATACAGTCAGTCACAAAAATAGGATAGAGCCAAGTAGAAAAAAGGAAGATTCATACTCTTCACCAATTAAATTCCAAATGGATCAAAGATTTAACAGTTGTAAAACTACAAAAGTACCAGAAAAAAACACAGGAGAATTTCTTTATAACCTTGATTCACTATAGTTATATATAGTAATTACATAATACTCTACTAAGATATTACTATATAAAATTCTCTTTATATGTTAGTTTGGAGTATGATACAAAAGTTTAACAATGTTCTTTGGGAAAGACCATTGGGAAACAGGTACTCCCATAAATTGCTGGCACAAGCCTAGACTGGATCTACCCCACTAGAAAATAACTTGTGAAATGCTATCAAAATTACAAATGCACATACCTTTTTACCCAGCCAACCTACTTCTAAGAACTTACCCAGAGATATACTTTCACATATGTGAAATCCCTCACTACTATATTTTTGTAGTAGAAAAAGACCAAAAACAATATTCATATATATGAGACTAGTTAAATAAATGACAGTAAATGCATACAATAAAATATTATAAGGCTACAAAAACTAATGACAAAACCTTATGTCACAACTGGGAAAGTCTCCAAGATATTTGATCAGGTGACACAAAAATGTTGTAGAATGCTATGTATATGTTTCCATTTGTGTAAAAGATGGAGGGAAATAATATATTCATATTTGCTGGTATGCACTTAAGAGAACCCTGGAAGGATATTGCCAAAAATTATTGAGAGCAATTACTTATGTTGAGGAGGAGGAGATGTAGTGGAAAGATTTTCATTGAATCCTGTTAAATGCTTTGTAGATTTCTTAGCCATATGAATTACATGACTTATGCAAAACATATTCTCCTTTCTCTTCTATTGTTATGCCTGGAGTGTGGCTGGGAACTGCTGTAGCTTTTCTGAGCCCATGAGGAGTCACTCTGATTGGAAAGCCAACACTGGGTATTGGGAGGTGAAGGGAAAATGAAGAGACAGCAAGAACTGGAAGCCTTGAAGGCATCATTGGGCTGTCAATCAACCCTCTCACTTGTCGAACTTGCAACTTATTTCATGGGACGTTTTTCCCTATTGAAGCCACTTTGAGTAGGGTCATCTGTTACATGTGGTTGAGGGAATCCAACTGCTACATTAGTCTAGAGAGCTAAACCCGGACACCCCCTTAACAGACGTTGGTCACAGTGGGTCAGGACAACAAGCACGACCTTCTTTTCCAGACTCCTTTGTCCTCCTCCGCTAACTGCTGAAGAAACAACCTTCCCTTCCAGTCTTCATCACACTTCTACACACCCATTTGCACTAATTTCACTGTGCTGTGATCTCTTTTTATATACATTTCATTTGTCATTTTTAATGCCCATTCTTGCAGAGTTCAGTTCCCTGACATTTATAATGCCCAGGGAACTGAACTCTGCAAGAATGGGCATTATAAATAATGAATGAATCCCCCCATGGGCACCTCTCAGCCCACCTTGCATGGCTTCCGTAACTTCTGATTCTAACTAATCTTTGCCAAAGAAGAAAGCAGCAAGACTATGTACCAAAGCTATTTGTCTTTCCATCAAACTACCCAAAATAATCAGGGAGGCAGAGACAAAGCTCTATGCTTTACCAGGCCCTCTTCTTGAGTTTACAGAAAGATTACATTCCCCAGTCGCCCTCACAGCTAGATTGGAGCCACATAACTATATATGGCCAAGGGGCTGAGTGTGTGAAACTTGTAGACCAAAGCATAGAAGACAGATGTGAGTTCTCCACACCCTCATTCTTCTCCAGTCATGGGGAACACAGAGGCCTTGTGTCATGAGAGTACAACCCTAAGAAGGAAGCAACCTGAATCTTGGAGTAACCTTTATGTCACAGACTTTACATGAGGTAGGCAAAAAAAGCTTTCACATACTAAAAGTGTGACATTCTCAGCGGGGTGCAGTGGATCACACCTGTAATCCCAGCACTTTGAGAGGCTGAGGTGAGTAGATCATGAGATCAAGAGATTGAAACCATCATGGCCAGCATGGTGAAACCCTGTCTCTACTAAAAATACAAAAAGTAGCTGGGTGTGGTGGCACGCACCTGTAGTCCCAGCTACTCAGGAGGCTGAGGCAGGAGAATCGTTTGAACCCAGGAGGCAGAGGTTGCAGTGAGCCGAGATCGTGCCACTACACTCCAGCCTGGTGACAGAGCGAGACTCTATCTCGAAAAAAATAGAAGAAAAAAAGTGTGACATTCTCAGGTTTGTTAACAGAACACAGTCTATCACATCCTGGCTCAGTCAACCTTTCCATCAACAAAAATGTGCTAAATTAAAAACACACCTGCTGTCTACCCAACTCTGGGCTGGATGTTATGGAAGATACAGAAAAGTGTGTAAAGATGCTCATTCATTGAGCATTATTTATTAAAAATTGTGCTAGGCTATGGTCTCCGTCTGTGAGGTATTTAACATCTAAATCAGGAGACAAAATATACACTTGCAAAAAAGAAAAAAAGAAAAATAGTTAAGTATTAACCATATGGTCTCCCTAGCTAAATCAGCTTCCCATGAATATGTTCTTAAAACACAATGTATTTTTTTGAATTTATTTTACTGATTGTATGATTCTTTATTTCATGTCTGTCTCTATCCCTGGACTGTACATAGCTCGACTGCAAAAAGTAGGTGTTTTCATTGTTTTGGTTTTTTTACCACTACATTTCCAGTATATGTGTATAGCACATAGTAGGCACTCAATAAAGACCTACTTAATAATAAAGGAAGGTTTGCTTCACCACATTTTTGCTTCCTTACCTACTTTTCATTAAACTAGCAGGAAACTGTAATACTATTAACTGTACTTAATAACTCCTTGGGGTTCAACTATCCCTACACTTGCTTAGGACAAAGCAAATCTGTACTGACTTCAGCACACCCCTGCATGTCAGAAAAGCTAGGAAGTCACTGTATTTCAGGGGCATAAATAAAAGAGATAGGCCAGGTGCAGTGGCTCACGTCTATAATCCCAGCACTTTGGGAGGCCGAGGTGGGCAGATCACCAGAGGCTAGGAGTTCAAGACCAGCCTGGCCAACATGGTGAAACCCTGCTCTACTAAAAATACAAAACATTAGCCAGATGTGGTGGTATATGCCTGTAATCCCAACTACTCAGGAGACTGAGGCAGGAGAATCGCTTGAACCCAGGAGGCAGAGGTTGCAATGAGCCAAGATCACGCCATTGCACTCCAGCCTGGGTGACAGAGCAAGACTTCATCTCAAAAAAATTTTTTTTAATTTAAAATAAAAGAGATAAACATGTATGGCTTCTCTATTGCCTCATATGAGGAGGCTTATGATATGGATTTCTTAGCAACTTCCTTCTTCTAGAAGAGTAAGTTGGTCACGTGCTAATAACATTAAGCAATGTGAAGTATAAATCAATGATTCTTTAGGAAATCTGAGTACTACGAGACATAAATCATCCTTCTTAAAAGCCGAGATTTAAATTGAAATAAAACATTCAATGGTTTAAAATGGGGAGGAGCATTTTTCATGTTAACATTTAGTGTAAATTTTTCTTTCGCTTATCTTGGCTGCCAATACAGTGATATGAAATAAGACATTGGAAATAATATCATGCTTTGTCAGTAGTGTAAGAGAAAAGCGTACCTCTAAAATTAAATTTAAAAATCTGCATGCTAAGAGAATGTGGACATTTCATCATTATCTTCTTTTGATTTTAGCAATTGGTCTGCTTGTCATTATATCCTTCTTGACACAGAACTACCACCTCAAACTCTAAACAACTTCCTTTTCCCTATAATCCTCTACATAGTTGGTGGTGTGAAGATTAAAGCTTAGCCAATTAGCCACCCACTGCAGCTGAGTTAATCACATAATCTTTGAGATGGTCACAGAGCAGTGGAGTATGCAATGTTTTCTTTTTTTTTCTTTTTACAGACAAAGATTTAACTAATTGTGAGATTTAGCAATGCTCTGGAATATAAAGGGCGGGAAGATTTTAAGTCTGAGGCTGTGTCATTGCTTTATGAGACAGGGCTTATCTTCTTCTAAGAGACATTGTAGCACAGAGACTTCTTTAACAAGTTTCCAAATGCCCTAAATTAGTCAACCATTGCTTATTTAGACCAAGGTTTACTGCTTTAGAATAATGACCAGTAATCCGTAAGGTAAAACTAAGATTCTGTCACATGACAGCTACACATTCCATTATGTGATTGCCACGTTAATGTCTGTTTAAAGGAAATGCTAATCCAAACTGAAGTTTGACAATACTTGGCTCTCCTTAATAAGGCCACATATGAGGAGGAAGAGAAAAGAGGAGGGGAAAGAGGGATGGAAAGACTTAAGGGAATGAGGGATGGGGAAGAAAGAGGAAAAGAGGGTTGCACAAAGTAAACAAAGAGGGAAACAGAGGTAGGGGCTCTAGGAAGCGAGGCTCACCAGATTCCAAGCAAGTCCTGGTAAGGTAAACTGATCTTGTGGCATTGCTGTCAGTTGCTAGGGAAATGTTGATTAGCAGATTAACCCTAGTTCTCTCACAGTAAATGTGTTGTGGTCATGGTCTAGCATTAATGACAAAATGTGCCACAGTGAGCATGTCTATAACATTTCAAAGTTCTGACACAGCTTTCTGGCCACTGTGCTTCTGGAAGTTATGAATTAAGGGAAAGACACCAATCCTCCACCCCTAAAGTGACAAAACAACCCACTGACCCTCCCGAAACCAAGAACTACAGAAGCAAACAAAAATGTTGGAGGAATCCAGAGATTAGAGAAGCAAATGAAAATACTGGAGGAGCCCAGAACTAGGAATTAACTGTGCAGAGGACTGAGGAAATCTCTGTTAGTCATGGGAGATACTACAGAAACCAACCAGTAGAGAAAGGAATGAGTTTCTCCAAAGATAGAGCTGAGCGTTCACTAACAGTTGGTATTAGAAATGACTAGGCAACTGACCATCAGGAGAGAAGGGGACACAATTGAACTGTGAACCCGCACATGTCATGTTTACAACGAAACTAAGGTCCTCAGAAGGCTAGGTCCAAGCAAGAGAACTATTAGGTATGAGAAGTTGGGGAAAGAAGGGGAGGTCTTAAGGATGGGGATCAGGAGTAAAGAAGGCAAAAATAATACTCTTACATAGGCAGGGGAAGGAAGTCAAAGATCAGCAACTCTGACCTCAAATCGAAGAAAATCTACCTCTGGCAGTCTACTCTGGCTTTAGCATTCACGCATCCATACACTTATTGCTGGTCCTCCGCAAGTCCACATAGTGCCAACTTCCCTGACTAGTTGGAGCAACACTAGCGGGGTATTTGTTCTCATGGCCCTTGAGCAGATTCCCCGGGGACATTTCTACATAGCTTTCGAGAGTGGTTTTTGTCTAGTATGAATCTTCTTATTGCTCAGACTCCTCTGGAATGTCCATAGGACTTGCACTTTTTGGACAAGTGTATGAGGACACTTCCTGTTAGAGTGTTGAGTCTAAAGCAATCCTAGCCCCACAGGGATTCACCAATGGAAGTGAATGGGAAATTCACCTTCCAGGCCACCTACATCATTCTCCTTCCTCTTTGTATCTGCAATGATTTTCTTTCTTCCTGGAACTCAATATCCAGTCGCCATGCTGGTTTCTCACTCTTGGCCAGACTCCATGTCATCTGGATCAGACCAGCGCTGTCCATGTCTACCTTCTTCACTCCACAGGAGTCATTTCTCCCTGACGGTGCTTACATATTCCTTTTAAACAGAATTCTTCCAGAAGCTTATCCTACACTTCTGGCCCTGAACAGAAAAGATACACCAATATCTTTTTTTTTTTTTTTTTGAGACAGAGTCTCGCTTTTGTTGCCCAGGCTGGAGTGCATGCCCAGGTAATTTTTTTGTATTTTTAGTAGAGATGGGGTTCACTATGTTGGTCACACTGGTCTCGAACTCCTGACCTCAGGTGATCCACCCACCTTGGCCTCCCAAAGTGCTGGGATTACAGGCACGAACCACCATGCCCAGCTGACACCAATATCTATGTTGCCCTTGATTTCATCTTGAGAGCATGGAAATAAATCTGGCCAGTTACTTTATTTCAACCCTCAGGGCTTCAGTTACCTTCGCTTTACAGTGTCTCTCTAGTATGGTCTCTGTCCCCATGTCACCCCATCCATTCTCCCAAGAAACCAACAAGCCACAGCTTTAGTCAACCACATGGATCAGCCTTATATGCATGAAGAGCGTAAGGCAGTTCCAGCGGAGGAACGCGAGAGGTCCTCAGAAGGCCTCCATCCAAAAAAAATCACTGGGCACTAATCTGCCAAACTCCCTAAACATTTCCATCAACTCATTTACTTTGGTTTAAATCCTAGGGTTTAAGGAGGTTTCATTTAAAATATCTCCAGAAGACAAGTCACTGCCAGCCATTGATTCTACTGCTAGAATTAACATGAGATTGTTCACTAATAAGACAACAGGTAGCAAGCTGGGCATGGAGGTAAGCGAACACAGAACAAAAGAGATTTGGAAGGGGAGAATGGAGGGTAGATGACTAGGTGCAGCAGAGGATGGGGTCAAACAGACCAGGTCCCTCTAGAGCACTCAGGGGCATGACAGGAGGGACAGAAGGTCTTCAAAGCAAGGAAGCAGCATGAGCTTTCTCCTAGCCTGATGGAGACACAATGCTCCAGTAATAACATCTGGTATTTATAAAGGTCTTAGAGTTTACAAAGCCCATCTCATAGCAATCACTTCATCTGGTTCCTAATGAAAAATGGGCAGCACACGTATCCCCAGTTGAAGGTCAATGATTTTGAAGCCCAGATGACTGAGGGACTAGCAAGCTATAGAACTGGGTCCTTCTACCAACACGTCCAGCTGGCGCAATGGTTAAGAATTCAGAGCTAAAATCCAAGCTCTGTGACTGATTAGCTTTAGAGTCTTGAACCCTCTGAGCCTCAGTTACTCTTCTGTAAAATGGGATATTATAAAGAGCTTAGCACAGTGCCTACCTTATCAAAAACAAGTACCAGACATAAGCTACTGGTCTCATGACTAGTATATCATGACACAGAGCAGTCATTTTAACCCTGCCACCTACTAAAACCACCTGGCAGTCTCTCCAGCCTTACTGCTGCCCAGGCCTCATTCAAGACTACGAATCAGACTCTGCAAGTATATGGCCTAGACATTTGCATTTCTTTTTTTCTTTTTTTTCCATTCTCTTTCGGGTGATTCTGATGCAAAGTGCCACAATTAAGAATAAATGATACATGCTGGGTGCAGTGGCTCATGCCTGTAATCCCAGCATTTTGGGAGGCTGAGGTGGGCAGATCACCTAAGGTCAGGAGTGCAAGACCAGCCTGGCCAACATGGTGAAATCCCATCTCTACTAAAAACACAAAATTAGCTGGGCGTGGTGGTGCATGCTTGTAATCCCAGCTACTCAGGAGGCTGAAGCAGAAGAATCACTTGAACCCGGGAGGTGGAGGTTGCAGTGAGCCGAGATTGTGTCACTGCACTCCAGCCTGGGCAACAGAGCAAAACCCCATCTCAAAAAATAAATAAATAAATGATACAAAGCCGTATTTCTCAAATTGTAATATGCATTCCAATCACTTGATGATCTTGTTAAAATGCAAGTTTTGATTACATAGTTTGGGGCTGGGAAATCTGAATTTGTAACATACTAGCAGGCAATCAATACTGACGCTGCTTATCAGCAGGTAGCACATTAAAGGACACAGAGACGATCAGAGAACAGGGGTGATAATGACAGGCAAGCGAGCCCAAAAACTAACAAAACAAAAACCACAAGGAAGTAGTGGGAGGACTTAAGAGGTCCTTGGCCTAAATTCATAGGTTGGCCTCTTCAGCATCATTAAGTGACACAATTAGTGACAAGCAAAGAGCACAGTCTGATGCAAATCACTCTTCTCAAATGGGAACTATGACTATATATCACGACTGCCTCATCACTACCAAGCAGAATGGTCTGAATGCTTTGTCCCTCTTCTGACCATCATGTCTGTACATGAGCCCTATTCCTCCACGAAACCAGCTCCCCATCCTAACTATGCCCTTATTCATTTCTCTACTAAAAAGACTCTGCCTTCAGTGTAAAGCCCCTTCTGAAAGACAGTCCTTTCCATTCACCTTGGATTCCTTCGCTCACCTGTTCTCTTTAATCAACCTGGACCACCACCTTCATCCACTTACTTCACCCCAGCATCCTGGGACTGCATATGCCAGGGAAATAATTGGGAACCACAGTAGATTGGCCCACCACAGGCTTCTGTCTTCATTTAAACCCTGCCCAGGAGACTGACAAGAGTATCGCTCCTCCGTTGCTGCCTGGGTAGGTTCATTACTTCACAGAAGCAACTTAGCATTTAATCTACCTTCCTGTATTTCATAGTTTCTTTATGAAACCTACGATCACTGCTCCTGAGAAGACTGGGACCCAAGGAAAATCAGTTTCGTTTTCTTCAGCTTGTCCTAAGCAGTGGTTCAAAATCCCTGTTGTACATTAGAATCACCTGGGACCTCCCTGCCCCTCTGTGTCTCCACCCCAATCCCACTCTGGTTTACTTGTCCAAGGTGGAGCCTGGTAATGCATGACTAGGGTCCAAAATCACTGCCCTTGGGAAGCCACACTATTCCTGCCTGGGAACTAAGTAGAAACAAGCTCCTCTCCACAATAAATGCATCATCCTTGCGTGGAATATGAGGAGCAGCAGGTTTCCACCCAAGCTCATTGCCTTCTGTGATGGTTCCCACGATGAAGCTAAGGGAGCTCTGGAAGCAGTGGGAGGCCAATTCTAAAGATGTGACAATTTATGGTTCATCAACCTCAGCCTTGGAAAGCCAGACTCGTTCTCCGGGTCTTCCAGCAGAGCTGGGTTCAGAGCAGCTGTTGGCTCTTTGAAGTGTGACTCACTTACTGGCGAAGAATAGGGAGAAGGATTCAACTGCGCAACGCCTTTGCCTCTGTGAGCCCCGGACCAGTCTTATTAGGACTCATTTTTTTCAACAGGCCAATTAAAAAAAACAAAACTCCTTTGCCCACACAGATAAGTAGTGACTTCAGGAGTTTATAAGACAGTTAACAGGGCGGAAAACTCAACCAAAGAATGCCAAAGAAATTTTCTGACTTCACCCTCAGTCTACTTTAGTATGCTCCACCCAAGATGGGATTCAGCTGAACATACCTGGTTTACTACATCTAGAAAATTAACAAAAACGAAGTTGAGTAGAAAATTAGTCAAACACCATCAATGAACAGAATATATCTTAATTGATCTGATTCCTAAATTAAGCCATTCAGGAAACAGCTGTGATATCTGCACAGAAGTCTTCACCCACCAAGTAATCCCTGTAAATGAAAACATCCTACCTGATTAGATCTGGCTCAGCACCCTCATTCTTAAAGGATGCCAGAAGTAGTCTCTCTCGAGTTACAAGATCATCCAAGAGGTTCTGTCTTCGATCCCCTTCAAGCTGTGTTCTGCAGACATCTCGTTAAGGTCCAATGGTAAATAAATTACCTCATTTTAACCATTACATTATTAAGTTAGCTCTTCCAGTCAGTTGTGGATCTTACAGACTCAATCACTACCACCCAGAAGAGACTCAAGCCACTCTTGTGCTTTTCCTGCTCTGACCTTCACCTTCACCAGGCAATCAGGTAAAGGACCTTGACAGTACCACTGGAGAGGGACTTACAAACACAGACACAGATCACCACACAAGTTCTTTCACTGAGAAACATACTAGGTGAATATTACTTTCCTCCTAGTGACCACATTTATTTATTTATTTTTGAGACAGAGTCTCGCTCTGTTGCCCAGGCTGGAGTGCAATGGTATGATCTTGACTCACTGCAACCTCTGCCTCCCGGGTTCAAGGAATTCTCCTGCCACAGCCTCCCGAGTAGCTAGGATTACAGGCACACAACACCACACCTGCCTGACTTTTGTATTTTTAGTAGAGATGGGGTTTTGCCATGTTGGCTAGGCTGGTCTCAAACTCATGACCTCAGGTGATCCACCCACCTTGGCCTCCCACAGTGTTGAGATTACAGGCATGAGCCACCACACTCAGCCCTAATGACCAAATTTAAATGACTTTTCCTGCCAATGGTGCAGTCTAGCTCAGTGATTCCTTGGGTTTTGAGTTGTTCCATAGTGGAACACTGACACATAAAACTCAGTATCAATACCCTAAGATGCTCTGTTTAAAAAAGTGAGGGTGTTGAGGGAAAGAAGTTCTCTATATTGCTTTCTTCCATGTTAACATCTATTAACAAACCTAGAATATATTTTATAAAGTGCTACTTTATGAAACAGATTTGCTCTATAAATTGTTACCATCAGTTCAATATTTAAATACATTGCATGATCTATAAAGAAAATTATAAAGAGAATCATTTTAATATGTGGCTCTAGCAAACAGGCTAGACTAGGAGCCCCAAAGGCAGAGTTGTAGCCCTGTTTTCACCACCATGATCCTGAACCACTTATTTCGCCTTTTTGGATCTCTGTTTCTTTATATGTTACACCAGGTAATCTCTAACCCTTTTCCGTAACAATTCGTAAGTGATGGTTAAAAAAATAACCATCCTTCTAGGAAATGCAGTCTTTGGAAAGAAACTCACAATTCACCAATAGGTGGATGGGAGTGCGGCGCATGCGCATAGGCGCACATGAAGCAAAAACGGAAGTGGTGTCTGTCAATAACCCGCGCCGCTTCCCTTGGACTAAGTACAGTTTTACATACTAGCTTTCTTGATGCAAACTACACAAGTTGTTTTTATCAGGCTGAACTGTGTGTATGTGTGTGCGTGTGTTAAGAAACACTGTAAAGGAAATGTTGGAGAAAACTTCTGCCATAAAAAGAATGAGTGGAGAAAGCTAACAAACACTTTTTAAATATATCTGGCTAGGCGTGGTGGCTGATGCCGTAATCCTGGCACTTTGGGAGGCCAAGGTGGATGGATCACTTGAGGTCAGTAGTTCAAGACCAGCCTGGTCAACATGGTGAAACCCCGTCTCTACTAAAAGTACAAAAATTAGAAGGGCCTGGTGGCACGCCCCTGTAATCCCAGCTACTCAGGAGGCTGAGGCAGGAGAATTGCTTGAACCCAGAAGGAAGAGGCTGCAGTGAGCAGAGATTGTGCCACTGCACTCTAACATGGGTGACAGAGCAAGACCCCATCTCAAAAAAAAAAGAAATATATATATATATCCGACACAGACGTAAAAACTAAGCACAAAAATAAGCCACCTCAACTCAATTTTTTCTTTTGAGATGGAGTCTCACTCTGTTACCCAGGCTGGAGGAGTGCAGCGGTGCGATCTCAGCTCACTGTAACCTCTGGTTCCCTGGTTCATGTGATTCTCCTGCCTCAGCCTCCCAAGTAGCTGGGACTACAGGCATATGCCATCATTCCCAGCTAATTTTTGTACTTTTAGTAGAGATGGGGTTTCACCATGTTGGTTAGGCTGGTCTCGAACTCCTGACCTTGTGATCCACCCACCTTGGCCTCCCAAAGTGCTGGGATTACAGGTGTGAGCCACCGTGCCTGGCCGCCTCATACATTCTTGAGAGGAATGCAAACAGGTTCAACCAACTGCCAGACTGCCTTCTAAATATCTCACAAAATATAAAAGGCACAGTCTTTCAACAGACATTTCTCCTGCCGATACAGTCATACAAGTACTTGGAAGCAAGGATGTACACTGAACCATTATTTATAATAGCCACAATGGAAATATCAATAAAGAAGTAGTGTATCTGTACAACAGAATGTTTTGTAGCCTTAAAAAAAGAATAGGAAAGCTGTTTAGAGGGCTGATGTTAATTAACATTTTTGAGCACTTACTGTTTACATGAATTATTTGACATAGAATAATCTCCAAAATACAACATTAAACCAAAAAAGGAAAAAAAAAACAACAACAACAAAAAGGAAAAGCAGCAGCAGCAAAAAGCTAAACAGTGAATAGTATGCTCCCACTTTGTTAAAAAAAAAAATCACATCTATATAAGTGTGTTTATAGACACAGAAAATTTCTGATACATAAACATTGCCTCTAAGGAAGGAGAACTGGGAATTAAGGGCATAAGGGAGACTGATGTTTCACTGAATATTGTTTCCTTATATTCATCTCTATCATTCACTAATAAAAACACAAGCTTCAGAACCGTATGTATAATATAATCCCTTTATAGTCAAAAGAATTTTATATTTACATATGCATATATTTCTAGCCTAGAAAAGTCTGAAATAGTAGCTATTGGCCGTCAACACTTAACTATGAAGAATGAGATGAGACAGGATAGAATAAGGAAGAGAAAGAGGAGTCATTGGTAACAACTAATGAGAAATGTATAGGTAGAAAGTATAATACTTTTTATAATAAAAACAATAAAGGTACATTTTTAAATCAGCAGATACTAGTTACAGATTTAAACTTATGTTAAGAATGAGCTAACAAAGAACATCAGTTTAAAAACAGTAAAACTTGATGTTTTGTAGATGAGTAAAGAACAGAATCCCACACAGTTGATGCTAGAAGAGGCCTTAAAGATCCCAATTCTCTTGTTTTGCTGACCAGAAAATTAAGGGCCAGCATGGCTAAGTCACTTGGCTGGGTTAACAGCAATGCTAAGCTAGAGCCCAGCTCTTTCTATCCTAGGTCAGGGCTTTTCCACCAAACGTTCTGGGGACTCCTCCACACAGAGGTGCTGACTTAACTTTGCCACTTCTTAGGATCCTGATAAAAAACAATACTGTGAGTACAAATTCAGAATATTCCCAGAGACTCTGTAATCTGGAAAACAATCCAATGAGGAATACTCTGTCTCTTTGTTTTATATTTTATTTTAATCTACGGAGAGAAGAGAGCATAAGGAGATGGGGAGGAGGAAGATGGAATGAAAAGAAATGAATGAATGGACCATCTGGATAGCATCCTTGGTATATAAGCTTTGTTGTTAAGAGATCAAAGGAAACAATCTATACAGCATGTATGTATGTGAACAGATATGTAGCAGTTGTGTAAAGCAGGGTAGTGGAGAAAGGGTGTGCCTGAGTGATTCTAAGGACAAGTAGAAGGTAGGGCACACAATCAGTGGCCAGTGCTGGAGACCCCCTCTTCCCGGTGAACAGCCAAGGTAGAAGGTCAGAGAACAGATGAAGAGAAGAGCTAACTATCATAGTACTTTGTCATTGGCTATGCTGATTGTACATGTAATTATAGCCAATTCATGGATCTGTAAGGTTGTCAATAAAACTGGATCCTGATTTCATATTATTGATACCTACTAACAGCATGCATAAGCTCAGCTTCTCTGCTGTAACCTGGTAAGCATTTGAACCACAGATGCAGTGGGGTAAATATGCAACTGGATCCATAGGACACCCAATCCCACTTCAGCTCCTGGATTTTCTCTTATATTTGATAGAAGGCTTAAGAATTTAGGCCAGGTATGGTGGCTCATGCCTGTAATCCCAGCTCTTTGGAAGGCCAAGATGGGCAGATCCCCTGAGGTCAGGAGTTTGAGACCAGCCTGGTCAACATAATGAAACCCCATCTCTACTAAAAATACAAAACATCAGCTGGGTGTGGTGGTGGGCACCTGTAATCCCAGCTACTTGGGAGGCTGAGGCAGGAGAATTGCTTGAACTCAAGAGGCGGAGGTTGCAGTGAGCTGAGATTGCGCCATTGCACTCCAGCCTGGGCAACAAGAGTGAAACTCCATCTCGGAAAAAAAAAATAGAATTTAGGTAACTTATTTTGTGAAAGAGCTGCTCTGGAGAAGGAAAAAGTTTGCAGATAATTACTTCTCCATGCCAAAAAAGCAGAACTGCAGGGGAACAGTTTAAGGTTTTAGAGGTCAAAAGACTTTTCTGGCTTTCTTTTTTTAAGTCAACAAATTCCAATAAATATTTATGATGTACTAGGCCAAGTCCTTACCTTCCTCAAAGCACTGATCACATTTTGCAAGGACTATTTTTTTTTTTTTTTGAGGGAAAGAAGTAGAATAAAAGAGAAAAAAGAAAGAAAGAGAAAGAGGGAGAGAGAACGAAAATCTTGTTCTATTGCTCAGGATTTCATTTAAATCTGTAAAATGCTCATGCAATTACTAAAAAGTGAT
>CAUYQU010040081.1:0-22444 GCA_963574635.1 Cheracebus regulus | reverse complement strand
TTCTGTGAATTGTCTTTTTTTTTTTTTTTTTTGAGACAGAGTCTCACTGTGTCATCCAAGCTGGAATGCAGTGGCACATTCTTGGCTCACTGCAACCTCCGCCTCCTGGGTTCAAGCAGTTCTCTGCCTCAGCCTCCCGAGTAGCTGGGACTACAGGCTCTCACCATGCCCAGCTAATTTTTGTATTTTTAGTAGAGACAGGGTTTCACCATCTTGGCCAGGCCGGTCTTGAACTCCTGACCTCGTGATCCACATGCGTCAGCCTCCCAAAGTGCTGGGATTACAGATGTGAGTTACTACGCGTGGCTGAATTGTCTCTTAAATTTGTACTGGTGAGAACGTCTTATGCTAATGAGTAATGAAGACAGCTAGGAATGGCTTTTGTCTCCATCTGCTGGTTTCAGTGGTTTCTTCACCTCATCCTGTTTTTTGGTCAGCCGGGTTGTGACCAGAAAACAAGTCCTGCCAATCTCCTGCCTCACTTTGATATGCAGACGTATTAATAAAAAAAAACTAAAAGAGCAAGAAAATTAAAACTTGCCAGCTGGCAGACAGAGGGAGACAGTGTCTGGCTAATCAAGCAGGAACAGGCAATATTCACAATACTTTCCTTACTTCCAGTGAGTGCTGTGAATTGTCTCTTAAATTTGGAACCCTAATTGGTGCCTAAAATATCTTTGTAAGAGATTCCTCTTTGTGGCAGCAAGCACTGAAATGAACACTTACAATAATAATAGCAACAGTGACGAGAGGAATGGCTAATATTTATGTGGTTGCTATAAGCTAGATGCTATGCTTGGGACTTGACGTCATTTATCCGCTAATTATTCCTCTTAGCAGCCTCATGAGGGAAATGTGGGGACCCTCTTCTGCTCTCCCATCACATCTTTCAAAGGCTGCCGAGGAGAGCAGGGTTGAGGAAGGCTTTGGTTTTTTGCCCTTGTTTTAAAAGATGTCTGCATGCTGTCAGAGGGGGATATCAACAATGCTGGAAAGAAGGTGAAGCTGAAAAAATCCTTCAAGGTAAACAGGGTGGGATCCTGAGCACAGGTTGAGTCAGCAAGGACTTTTTTTTTTTTTTCTAAGATGGAGTCTCGCTCTGTCACCTAGCCTGGAGTGCAGGGGCGCAATCTCAGCTCACTGCAACTTCCCCTTCCCGGGTTCAAGCGATTCTCCTGCCTCAGCCTCCCAAGTAGCTGGGACTATAGACATGTGCCACAATGCCCGGCTAATTTTTGTTCTTTTAGTAGAGACAGAGTTTCCCCATGTTGGCCAGGCTGGTCTTGAACGCCTAACTTCAAGAGATCTGCCCGCCTCGATCTCCCAACGTGCTGGGATTACAGGTGTAAGCTGCCGCACCTGGCCTGCAAGGACATTTTTAATGGGCAGAGGAAAGAAAGAATATTAGTGCAGATGCAGGCACACAGGTAGATGTGGTGGGAGGAAGAAGGGAGCTTCCTGGCATTCCTTTGTGGTTGTCTTATTCTCTCAATCAAATATGAGGCAAAGTTATTAAAAGAGTGGAGTGAGCTGCAGCTGGCCTACAGAAAGGGGAGAAAATAGTCATAATTGCTAACAATGACTGAGCGCTTCTTAGGCATCAGGTAACGTTCTAAGTCTTGTGTTGGTGTCAACTCATTTAATCCTAACAACATGTAAATTAAACAACATTTTGAGCTAATTCTTTAGAAGTGAGGCAGAGAGAAGTTAAGTAACTTGTCTAAGGTTATCCAGCTACTAGGCGGGCAGAGAGATGACTTGAATCTAGGTTCTGAAACTTCAGACACCAAGGCCTTTCAAGTTGTCTTGGAAAGCAGGCAGCAGGCTAATTAGTGAAATGTGGAATCCTTGGGTGGTATTGAGTACTCTTCAAGGTGAGAGGCGAGGCTCAGTGGCTCATGCCTGTAATACCAGCACTTTGGGAGGCCAAGGTGGGAGGATCTCTTTAGTCTAGGAGTTTGAGACCAGCCGAGACAACATAGTGAGATCTTGTCCCTACAAAAAAAAATTAAAAGTAGCTGGGCATGGTGGCACTTGCCCATAGTCCCAAATACTCAGGAGGCTGAGGTGGGAGAATTGCCTGAGCCCAGGAATCTGAACCTGCAGTGATCCATGATCACACCACTGCATTTCGGTCTGGGTGATGGAGCAAGACCTTGTCTCAAAAAAAAAAAAAAAGAAAGAAACATGAAAAAGAAGAGTTATTATGATTGAGGATATTGGTGAAATCACTTAGTGCATAGTTCCCTCTATTCATTTTCTATGAGAAATTGGAGCTCAGAGTTAATGGAAGGCATTCAGTAATAGTAGGATCAAGTATGGATGGCCTAGAAAATTAGGTAGATGCTTATGACTTAAAGCAGTGAATAAGGAGACACTTAAGTTCATGCCAAGTATAGAATAAACAAAATAGGATGTTGCAGTTAAAAAAAAATTGGACAGAGACATCAAGACTATTTTGAAAGAATGTGACAGCAGTAAATGCTAGTAAGAAATTTAGTATTTCGGTCATGGATGATGGGGACCTGGCTTAGCAGTGTTCAACGGGAAGGGAGAGTAAGGGAAAATCTAAGGGCTATTTCCCAAGAAAAACCACAGAAAACAAGGGGGAAATTGGTGGTAGAAAATATAGTATTCATTCAAGTGGGCATCATAGTTTATAGGACAGCATATTATCAAGATGAAATGGTCAGTTTTATTCAAAGCATTCTGAATAGCACAGAAACAATAAACATGAGTTTTATTTATTTATTTGTTTTTGAGACAGGGTCTCAAAAATTCTTATTAAAATTACAAAATGCTCTGAGTGACAGATGTGGTACTTGCCAACCTTGGCTAAATCACACTGAGGACAGGCATTTCCAGTCCACACAGAGGAGCACATGGCAAAGGAGTGAGCAGCCCAGCTTTTATGCAACAGATTGCCTGGTGCAGGATGGGCACTCACTGAATGTTTCTTAAATGTGTGAATGCCTTTCAGTGAAGGAATATTTACTAAATATATCCATCGAATTAGACTGTTAAAGACAATTCATGGTTGGTGTTAGGTCAATTTGAATCGGTAAGTGAAGCTCTGGACATTTTTTTAATTGACAGATAAAATTGTATGTAATTATTCAGTAGTTCTGGAAATGTTAAGAGCAAGTGAGTAATTGACTCCAAGGACTGGAAGATTGCAATTCATTTATCTAGAACAATATGAATAAATTAGGCAAAGCTTGGTTCTGCGTCACACAGGTATACAGGTACTTAAAAAAATTATATTCAGAACTGGTGGAAAGGATGAATGAAAGGCTGGGGGAGAGTTCCAGCTACCTGGTACCACCACAACTACCTTCAATGTACCATTTTCCTCTACTTACACTATAAAATTGTATTTATTATTTAGTGCTTATTGATTATTGTGTCCACCGAGAGTCTTTGAAATAAGCCAGGGTCCTTCTTCATGTTTGGATGAAGGAATTTGAATCAAAATTCTGGATGGTGAAGGGACGAAAACACAAAAAGCTCAGTAAAGATTACTGGGAGCTATACCCTTAAAGTCTATTTAGGAACAGGATGACCCTAGCCTGAGAGATGTTGCTCATTTCCAGTTCTGAAGATCAGTATGCAGGCAAAGGGCAGATGAGAAATAGATCAAAAGTAAAATCTTAGTCACTTGAGGGTGACATTTCTAAGATTCAGGGAACAGGGACCGTGGGAGAGGAGAGAAACAAATCCTTAAGTGAAACTTAGCCCTTCAGGACTTAGGCATTCATTTTACATGGTTTAACATACCCAAGATTTTTTAAAAATAACAAAAGTGATGATTTCCTATTTAAGAGGACATTTTAAGTTGGGAGAAAGGCTTCATAAAGACATAGCTTGAGCTGCTTCTTGGTGAATTTGCCAAGTATATTTTGGTGTTCCAGATGGCCCTGGTCAGCTGGAGGAATCAGAGAAGGGAAAGGAGAACGGTTCATTCGAATCCTGCATAACCTACTGTGATATTGTGATATAACAAAAAGTATATATTTGGTCTCTGCCTCCAGTTCAGAAATGAGCTTGTAATGCTATTGTAGACTGGGGGACTAGGAGAATCTTAGTATCTGACCCAGAGGTCTTAAATCCCTTGGAATTTCCTGGGTGGTAGGAGCACCTTTTGTTCTAATGAGGTGCCTCTTAGTGGGCTTCTGGACAGCCTCAGGATGGGAGCTCATTGCCAAGGAATGAATCATGAAGGTTAGAACTTTCAGTCCCACCCCTGGACCTCCAAAAAGGGGAGACAGGTTGAAGGTTGAGTTGATCACCAAAGGCCAATGACGGGTCAATGATCATGCCTACGTAATGAAGCCTCCATGAAAACCCCAAAGGACAAGGTTCATGGAGCTTCCGGACTGCTGGACACATGGAGGTGATGGGAGGGCGGTACGCCTGGAGAGGCCTTGGAAGTCCTGTGCCCCTTCCACATACTCAGAAAGCGTGGAGCTTCCACGCCCTCTTCAGGTGTGCCACCCTCCCATCACCTTCATGTGCACCCTGCCCTATTCGTCTCTTCCATCTGGCTGTTCTTCTGGATCCTTTGTGATATCCTTCAGAATAAATGGATAAATGCAAGTCGTTTCCCTGAGTTCTGTGAGCCACTCTAGCAAATTAATCAAACTGGAGGTGGGGATCGTGAGATCTCTGATGGATAGCCAGTTGGTCAGAAGTACAGGTACAACCTACTGCCTTCAACTGGGGCCTGAAGTCGGGTGCAGTGTTGGACTGAGCCCTTAGCCTGTGGGATCCGATGCTAACTCCAGGTAGACAGTGTTACAATCGAGTTAACTTGTAGGACACCCAGTGAGTTCGTTCAATGGGAAATTTTCCAGTGGAGAGTGTCCAACGGAGGAAAAACCCTCCACGGCTGTGTCAGGAGTGTTGTGTTGGCTGTGTAAGAGAAGAAAAAGTGTTTATCTCTTCTACCTGCCCATATGGACTGATCAATAGTTGTTCAATGGTACATTCTTAAAATGAAGGCTTCTTTGTTGGGATGCAGCGAATTGCCCAAAATAGTGACCCCTCTATCCCCACCTCAAAATTTCCCTCCCTTAGTCCCAGGCAGATTTGCTAGCAAAACACTTGATAAGAAGACTGCTCCTGACCATGGCTTGTTTACTGAAGGGCTCCTGTCTCTTAGCTGTTTGCTGGTTTAAGCGAAGCCAAGGCACTGAATGTCTTAAAGTGTTATCAGAACAGATAGATGCAATGTAGCCCTGCTTCTGACAGCTGCTCAACCTTTTTGGTCTCTTTGTTGCTCTCCAGCCTGTTTTCAGAAGCAGACGCCTTCTCCTTATTGAATTTTACTGAATGTCTTTGCAAAAGTATCAGAGCCCCACCTTAAGGTTTCCTTACAGAAGCTGGGAGTAGGTGCTTGATGCTGCTAGTTCGCTCATCCCTATGGTACCATGCCAAAAAAATAGGGGCTTATTTATCTATTTTTTGAGACGGCGTTTCCTAGAGTGCAGTGGTGCCTTCTCAGCTCACTGCAACCTCCACCTCCTGGGTTCAAGCAATTCTCCTGCCTCAGCCTCCCGAGTATCTGGGATCATAGGCACTCACCACCATGCCCAGCTAATTTTTGTATTTTTAGTACAGATGGGGTTTCACAATGTTGGCCAGGCTTGTCTGGGGCCCCTGACCTCAGGTGGTCTGCCAGCCTTGGCCTCCAGGACTGGGATTACAGGCATGAGCCACCGTGCCTGGCCAGGGGCTTATTTACTCCAGGACCAACAGCTTCTTTCTTAATAGAGCAAAATGTTCCAGTACCAGAAACATTTTTCAGTGAGGAATTGCTGACAGGTGCAAAATTATTTTTATATTCTTTAAACAGGTCTTGTGGAACCTATTCATCACTCCTGAGGCAGGGTGATGAGAAGCTGCTTTAACAACTCAGCTTGTCATTGCCTGGTCATTAGCACAAGTGGAAGCCCCCTTCTTGGCTGGTTCCTTTACTTCTCTTAATGACTACCCAGGAAACCGTTAAGCATCAGTAATTTCACCAGATGTTCGAGGCCTCATCTTACTCTCCATGACCAAGATGCTGAGCAAGCCGGCCTCTAGGAAGCAGGATTCATTTAGTAAGGGGTATAAAGCAGCAGTTCCCGAACCAGGAACTTACATGCTTACTCAGGCCTCCTCAGAAATGCTGAATCACAGCTTCCTCAAGTGGAACCCAAGATAACTATATTGTTAACAAGCTGTAGAGTGGATTCTGAAGCCCAGCTACATTTGAGAACCATTGACATAGATTCAGATTAAGGTATAAACTGCATGCTTATGCCATTCCATATTTTGAAGTAAATAGGCTGATGCCAGAGTCAGTGTGGATTATTTCAGTGACAGGTTGAATTTATTCTGGCATTTTTTTTCTTTCCTTTTTTCTAGATGGAGTCTCATTCTGTTGCCCAGCCTTGAGTGCAGTGGTGTGATCTTGGCTCACTGCAACCTCTGCCTCCCAGGTTCAAGCGATTCTCCTGCCTCAGCCTCCTGAGTAGCTGGGATTACAGCTGCGCACCGCCACACCTGGCTAATTTTTATATTTTTAGCCAAGTTGGCCAGGCTGGTCTCAAACTCCTGACCTCAGGTGATCCACCCACCTCGGCCTCCCAAAGTGCTGGGATTATAGGCATGAGCCACCGTGCCTGGCCTATCCTAGCATTTTTAATATAATCATTGTTGCACTAAGGATAATTTAACTATTATCCCACTCTAATATATGAACCTCTCAATCCATTTCTTGTTTTTTCAGATATAATAGATCCATACCAGATTCTCCTTATTAAGTTGATGCTGTTTGGAGCTGAATTGTGGCTGCTTGACTCCATTAGTTTTCATTTGCGGCCATCACCCATCTTGTCCTGTGTGCTGTCAACCATTTGTTAATAGTCCCTTGGGACAGTTGATGTGCAGTTCAAGTCTCCCGAATTTTATTTCTATCAATTTGTTGGTAAAAATTTCCATATCCAGTAGATTCAGGACACTAGCAAAAGTGCCACCTAAGATTTTGTTTTTCTTGACCTTACCCAAACATCTCATAGAATAATTCTCCAGCTTTTGCATGCATAAAAATCACCTGCAACAGGAAGAAGAGCTTAAAAACCTTTTTTTTTTTAATGAACAGGGTTGATATGGTTTGGGTCTATGTCCCACCCAAATCTCAACTTGAATTGTAATCCCTGTAATCCCTATGTATCAAGGGCAGGACCAGGTGGTGGTAATTAAATCATGGGGGCAGTTTCCCTCATGCTATTCTCATGATAGTGAGTCTCATGAGATATATGGTTTAATAAGTGTCTGGCATTTCCCCTGTTTGCACACACTCCATTCTACCTCCCTGTGAAGAAGGTGCCTGCTTCTCCTTTGCCTTCCACCATGATTGTAAGTTTCCTGAGGACTACCCAGCAATTGGGAACTGTGAGTCAATTAAACCTCTTTTGTTTATAAATTACCCAGTCTCAGGCAGTTCTTTATAGCAGCATGAGAACAGACTAATACAGGGATCTCACTCTGTTCCCCAGGCTTGTCTTGAACTCCTGGCCTTAAGCAATCCGCCTCCCTCAGTCTCCCAAGTCGCTGAGATTATAGATGTGAGCCACTGCGCCCAGCTCTAGGATAGGAGATCTTATAAATGCAAAAAGTTTCTATACCCACTGACTGATTCAGTAGATGTGGGATGAGGCTCCGGAATCTGCATTTTTCAAGTACCCCCACATAATTACATACAGTAAAGTTTTTGTGTACAAAATACTAAAGAAGTACTATTTACACTTTAGTACTCACTTTGAGTACTTCTGATACAGGAGGTCTGTAAACCACAATCTGAGAAACGAATATACCCTTGTAAAAGATGTTAAAGTGGAAAGTTTCACACATCTCAAATAAGACAAGATTTCTCACAATTGCATAGAACATCATTACCCAGGAAAAATAGCATTGTGACCTTATCTCCATGATCACTTGCATTCTTGGCAGAATCTCCTACCACTGGGTGAGTCATGTTATGAAACCAACTCTCCCTGAGGTTTTGATTTTGTTTTTGTTTTGGGCTCACTGTGGCTCCAAGATGTTTGATAAGAGATCAGTCTTTTTTTTTTTTTTTTTTTTTTTTTCGGTAGAGTCTCACTCTGTTATTAGGCTGGAGTGCAATGGTATGATCTTGGCTCGCTGCAACCTCTGCCTCCTGGGTTCAAGCAATTTTCCTGCCTCCCAAGTAGCTGAGATTACAGGCACCCACCACCATGCCTGGGTAATTTTTTGTATTTTTAGTAGAGATGGGGTTTCTCCATGTTGTCCAGCTGGCCTCAAACTCCTGACCTCAGGTGATCTGCAGGCCTTGGCCTCCCAAAGTGCTGGAATTACAGGCATGTGCCACCCCGTCGAGCCAAGAGATCAGTCTTTTCAACTCCCTTCCTTGCTTCCTTACAAACAGAACCTTACAGTAACTCCTTCTACATTTTGTAACATTAAAACACTCGGCAAATAATATCTTCATTTATATTTCATTTAGGTTATTGGCATCATTTCCTATGTGTAATTTTGTTACGAGTTTTAAGATTCTGGGTAAACTTCCTCACCCCACCCCCAAATTAATTGTCACATTTATAGTAGGTATCTATTCTGCAACTTTGTAACTTGAATGTCTTTGACTATTTTCACAGTCTTTATTATCACATTGATCCTCTTCTGCCTAGATTCTACTAAAAGTGAGTATTTCCTTTTTTACTGGACGCCATATTACACTCATTAATAACAATTTTCATTTGTGTGGATTCTCTGGTGCGTGTGAACTTCTGAGGCTTGAGAGAAGCCCGTACTGAACTCATCACATTTATAGGGTCTCTCTCCCAAATAGACTCGCTCATCAGTGTCAAGTTTTGCACTCTGAGAAAAATTCTCAGTGCTCTTATGACAATGATGTGCTTTCTCCCCTGAATGAAGGTTACTATGAAGAAGAGAGGAACGCCTGGTGAAGCTCTCACTCCGCTCACCACACAGGTAGGGTTGCTCTCCCATATAATTCCTGAGTCCCATGTGGATCTGCAGCTGTACAATAACCCTGACCACATTCTCTTCACTTTCAAAGGTTTTCCTCCTGAACAGGTGCTTTCATACTTGCAAAAAAAAAAAAAAATTTTTTTTGAGACAGAGTCTCACTCTGTTGTCCAGGCTGGAGTCCACTAGCGCGACCTCGGCTCACTGTAACTTCCGCCTCCTGGGTTCAAGTGATTCTCCTGCCTCAGCCTCCTGAATAGCTGGGATTACAGTCACACATCACCAGGCTCAGCTAAATTTTGTATTTTCAGTACAGACAGGGTTTCACCATGTTGGTCAGGCTGGTCTTGAACTCCTGACCTCGTGATCCTCCTGCCTTGGCCTCCCAAAGTGCTGGGATTACAGGTGTGAGCCACCGCACCTGGCCCATAATTATAAAAATGTTTATAGTAGCTAATACCTACAACTCATGCCATACATTTAAAAGGCCCCTATTGTGGGTACTCCAAGAGGAATTGGGCCAAAGCTTTTAACACATTATTCACATATACAAGTTTCTCTTCTGTCTGATTGTCTCATGAACTCAAAGGAAATACCTCAGCTGAAGGCCTACCACAAACATTGGTGGGTTTCTCCCCTTGTAGAACGTCTGAATCTGGTGATAAGTGCTAAGGGGTTCAGCTATTTCTGAGTCTTTCATCTATATATAATTTCTCTGTGATTTATGGTATATCCTTGAAAATTTTAGCAATTATAAAAAATTTTTCCATAGTTATTACAAAATTAGGACTTCTGTTCTATGTGAGTTCTTTGGTGCCTGTTTGTGACAAATTGTGACTTCTGGTTATAAATATTTATAATCCTAAATATGGAGTTGGATTAGGTTTCTGAGCCATTAGCTCAGTGGTCTCCCATGTGCACCAGGGACAGTGGACCACCAGGGACCAGTTTCATGGAAGACAATTTTTCCATGGAAGAGGGTGAGGAGAGGGGAGGATGAGTGGTTTCAGAATGAAACCTCAGATCATCAGGCATTAGTTAGATTCTCATAAGGAGCATGCAGCTTAGATCTCTTGCCCACACAGTTCACAATAGGATTTGTGCTCCTATGAGAATCTAATGCTGCTGCCAATCTGACAGGAGGCGGAGCTCAGGTGGTAATGCTTGCCACCCACCGCTCACTGTCTGCTGTGTGTCCAGGCTCCTGACGGGCCACAGACTGGTACCTGTGGCTGGGGGATTGGGGACTGCTGGAGAGCATTGCTCTATAAAGTCATGCAACAGTTGACTTTGGAGCTTGGCTAAGCAATATTTTCTGGTAGAGGTTCCCTCAGTTCCACATTTCACTCTTCTTTCAATATTGTTCTGGATCCCAAAGTAACCTTTGCTGCCTGTAGAATGAATTTTGGCCTTTACTCACATAGGATTTTTTTTTTCTTTAACTTACCACCATACTAACAAGGAATCATAGAATTTTATACAAGGCCCTGGCTGGGCAGATTTCTCCCTTTCTCAAGCTGTATCCTCTTGATTTTATATATAGAGAGAGAGACAGAGAGAGATGAAGTCTTGCTCTGTCACCCAGGCTGGAGTGCAGTGGCGTGATCTCAACTCACTGCAGCCTCTGTCTCTGGGGTTCAAGACTGCCTCAGCCTTCCCAGTAGCTGGGACTGTAGGCAGGCACCACCACACCCAGCTAATTTTTTGTATTTTAGTAGAGATGGGCTTTCACCATGTTGGCCAGGATAGTCTCCGTCTCCTGACCTCATGATCTGCCGACCTCAGCTTCCCAAAGTGCTGGAATTACAGCTGTAGGCCACCACGCCCGGTCAATTTTCTAGATTTTTTTTTTAGCATCATCCCCTCAAAGATTAACCTTACCATTCTTGTTCCTGCAGATTCTCCTTCCCATGTATGATGGGAGAAATATCTCATCTCTGTTCCTGCAATCCTCCCCTTGAAGAGTCATAATGTAATTGTGATTCTGAGTTATTTGACTGTCACCTTTTCTTATATTTGGCAGCAAGAAAGTTTTCTTTAAAGAATTATTAAATTATTTTATTTGAAGATTTCCTACATAGTTTTCATTCCAGTCCTCTGTAAGAATCAATGTGGGGAAGTAAGGGTGTTTTTGCTTTTCCCCCACAGAGGTCAGTATTTGAGAATAGGAAGACAAAGTCACTGTGAAACAGGCTTGTGTCTAGTCTTTTTATTTTTTTCGAGACAGGTTCTCGCTCTGTTGCCCAGACTGGAGCATAGTGGTGTGATATTGGCTCACTGCAACCTCCACCTCCCAGGTTCAAATGATCCTCATGTCTCAGCCTCCCAAGTAGCTGGGATTACAAGTACATGCCACCACACCCAGCTAATTTTTGTATTTTTAGTAGAGACGGGGTATCACCATGTTGGCCAGGCAGGTCTTAAAACTCCTGATCTCAAGTGATCTGCCCTCCTTGGCCTCCCAAAGTGCTGGGATTACATGTGTGAGCTACCACACCTGGCCCTTGTGTTTAAATTCTGACATCATCAATTTTTTACAGTATGCCATGGGATGTGCTATGAAATCTCTCTATACCTGAGTCTTCTCTTTCAGTAAAATAGGATAGCAATCTCTTTCCATAACATAGGGCTATAATGAAGATGATGTGTGATTGTGATGGTAAAATGTACTTGTACAGTGTCTAGTACATAGGAAATACTAATAATACCAATTTCCCATTTGTGTTCTTTTTTTTTCTCTCAGAGTCTTGCTCTGTTTCCCAGGCTGGAGTCCAGTGGCATGACCTCAGCTCACTACAACCTCTGCCTCCCGAGTTCAAGCGATTCTCTAGCTTCAGCCTCCTGAGTAGCTGGGATTACAAGCACCTGCCACCATGCCCGACTAATTTTTATATTTTTAGTAGAGACAGGGTTTCACTTCTGACCTCAGGTGATCCACCCACTTTGGCCTCCTAAAGTGCTAGGATTACAGGCATGAGCCACAGCACCCAGCCTATATAAAACATTTGATTAAAAAATACACTAGCAGGTTCACGGGCCAATGTGAGACGTAGTGACATATCCACAAAGATCTAGAATGGGTAGAGAAGAGGTATTTACATATTTACTTATTGCCCAGTCAATGCACATAGGATTCTTTGCAGCATCCAGATACCATCTCTTTCTCTTCAGGTTCAGGAAGCATCTGTTTGTGTTTTTTATTGTCAAATGCACTGTTCCTAGCTGATTTCTATTCTGATTCTCTCCCTTAACCCTTAACCCTGGCAACCATTGATTTGTTCTCTATTCCTATATTTTTGCCTTTTCCAGAATGTCATATTGAGGCAGAAAAATAGGGTCTGTGGGCAGGGAACATAAGGCCGATTCACACTTCAGCTATGACGGGAAATAACCTCTTCATAGGGCATACACAGAGTAAATGACTTTGTAACTTTACTTCATCCTCTTCATTTACATAGGGCATATACCACATAACCAATGGAATCCTCTAGATGGTATTTAAACTCCTCGAAATTCTTAATGGGGCCTTTGAGCCCCTATGCTTGGGCCATTCCCACATTGTGGAGTGTACTTTCATTTTCAATACATTTCTGCTTTTATTGCTTCTTTCTTCCTTGCTTTGTTTGTGTGTTTTGTCCAATTCTTTGTTCAAGACACCAAGAACTTGGACACCCTCCACCAGTAACAATATAAATGGAATCACACATTATGTGTGTGAGAAGAGTTTGGAGATTGAGTTCCTTCGCTTAGTATTTTAGATTCATCCATGTTGTTGCATTTATTAGTAATTAAGTCCTTTTCACTGCTGGGTTGTAAACTTAATAGATATACTATAATTTTTTTATTCATTCACTCACTGAAGGACATCTGAGTTGGTTCCAGCATTGGATGATTATGAATAATGCTGCTATAAACATGTGGATACAGGTTTTTGTTGGATATAAGTTTTTATTTTTATTTTAAGTTGTGGGATACATGTGCAGAACGTGCAGGTTTGTTACATAGGTATACATGTGCCATGGTGGTTTGCTGCACCTCTCAACCCATCATCTAGGTTTTAAGCCCTGCATGCATTGGGTATTTGTCCTAATGCTCTCTCTCCCTTGCTCCCCATCCCCTGATAGGCCCTGATGTGTGACCCTGTGTCCATGTGTTCTCATTGTTCAACTCCCTAGAATAAATAGCTAGAAGTGAGATTGCTGGGTAATATGGTATATGTTCAACTTTTTGAGAAAGTGCCAAACTGTCTTCCAGAGTGGCTGTAACATTTTGCATTCCCACTAGCAATGTATGAGAATACCTGTTGCTTTGAACCCTTGCTAGCACTTGGTATTGTCAGTATTTTCAAATTTTAGCTAAACTCAAAAGGGCACATGGTAGGAGGCTTTTGACATGGCTCCCGTGGTATTCATGCTTCCAGATAATTGTACCCTTGAATAATTTCCTCGTCTTGAGTTTGGGCTGAACTTAATGCCTTGCTTCTAGTGGACAGAATAAGAAATATTAACAATATTAATTTCCCTTTCGCTTTCTTAAATGGAAATTAATATGGAAACAGTGATGAGGTGTTGCTTCTGGGATCACATTACAAAACAGTGTGGCTTCTGTCTTGCTGGACTTCTCTTTCTGGCTCTTGTTGTGTGCTTGATCTGATGGGAAGAGTCACCCCTGGCAAGGGACTGAAGGCCATCTCCAGCCAACAGTCAGTGAGGAACTGAGGCCCTCAGTCCAACAGCCCTCAAGTCACTGAATCCTGTGAATAATCATGCTGGGAAGAAGATCCTTTCCCTCCAGCCTCTCAGCCTTCATTGGCATTCACAGCCCTAACCAAGAACTTGATTGAAGCCTTGTGAGGGGCTCTTAGGCAGAGAACCCAGTTAAGCTGTTCCTGGATCCCTGACTCACAGACACTGATGTAATAAACATCATGTTGTCTTTGTCACTAAGTTTTGGGGTAATTTGTCACAGAGCAATAAATAGCAAGTACATGTGTAACAATGTTTCCTTGTGTTTGGAACTTGCATTTCTCTAATAACCTGATCTCTGGCATCTTTTGAGATGTTTATTTGGTATCTGTATATATTCCGTTGTGAACATCCATTCATACTGTTTCTTTCTTTTAAAAATTGGATCATGTGTTTCCTTATTGTTGAGTTTTACAAGGTTATTTATTTCTTTTTCAGAGAACAGGTTCTGGCACTGTCACCCAGGCTACAGTGCAGTGACCTGATGATAGCTCACTGCAGCCTCAAACTCCTGGTCTCAAGCAATCTTCTCCCTGCATTCTCCTCCCAAGGCACCAGGATTATAGTCATGAGTCACTATGCCCAGCCTGACAGTTTTTAAAAAGATATATTCTAAATATATGGTATATTAATCTGTTCTTGTACTGCTGTAAAGGAATACCTTAAACTGGGTAATTTATAAAGAAAAGAGGTTTAATTGGCTCACAGTTCTACAGGCTGTACAGGAAGCATGGCTGGGGAGGCCTCAGGAAATGGACAATCATGGCAGAAGGGAAAGGGGAAACAGGCTCGTGTTCTGTGGCAGGAGCAGGAGAAAGAGAGTGAAAGGGGAGGTGCTATACACTTCTAAACAACCAGATCTTGTGAGAACTCACTCACTGTCATGAGAACAGCCAGGGGAAATCTGCCCCCATGATCCAATCACCTCCCACCAGGCCCCTCCTCCAAGATTGGGGATTACAATTCCACATGAGATGTGGGCAGGGACAGAAATCCAAACCATATCATATGGCTTTGTGTGGTGTGTCATACAAATGTTTTTCTCTCAGTTGTCTTTTTATTCTCTTAACAATGTCCTTCACTGATAAAAGGCTTTTCATTTTGATAAAATCCAATTTCTCAATATTTTGTTTCATGGATTGTCCTCTGGGATTATATGTAAGAGCTCTTTGGCACACACCTGTAGTCCCAGGTTCTCAGGAGGCTGCAGTGGGAGGATTGCTTGAGCTCAGGAGTTTGAAGGCAGCTTGGGCAACATAAAGAGATGCTGTCTCTCAAAATCAAACTAACAACGTCTTTGCTTAATTGAAGCTCAAAAATATTTTCTCATTTTTTTTTCTAAGAGTTGTATAATTTTATGCTTTACATTTTACATTTAGGTCTCTGATTTTTTTTTGAGACAAAGTCTCACTCTGTCATCTAGGCTCGAGTGCAATGGTGGGATCTTGGCTCACTGCGACCTCCTCCTCTGGGGTTCAAGCAATTCTCCTGCCTCAGCCTCCCAAGTAGCTGGAATTACATGCATGCACCACCATGCCTGGGTAGGGGTTTTGCCAGGTTGGCCAGGCTGGTCTCCAACTCCTGACCTCAGGTGATCTGCCCACCTCGGCCTCTCAAAGTCCTGGGATTACAGGCATGAGCCACCACGCCCAGCCTCTGACTATTTTTTTTAATTGCTGTATTAGGATGTAATTCACATGCAAGTCATTCGTTTAAAATGTAAATCCAATGTTTTGTTTTGTTTTGTTTTGGTTTTTTTCTTTTTTTCTTTTTTTTTAGATGGAGTCTCGCTCTGTTGCAGTGGTGAGATCACTGGTAAGCTCACTGCAACTCTCACTCCCCGGGTTCAAGCAATTTTCCTGTCTCAGCCCCCCAAGTAGCTGGAACTACAGGCACATGCCACCACACCCAGCTAATTTTTGTATTTTTAGTAGAGACGGGGTTTCACCATGTTGGTCAGGCTAGATTTGAACTCCTGACCTCAGGTGATCCACCCACTTGGGCCTCCCAAAGTGCTGGGATTACAGCCATGAGTCACCATGCCTGGCCTCAGTGTGTTTTAGTATATTCACAGGACTGTGTAACCATCACTACAAACTAATTTTAGAACATTATCATTCACCCCAAAAGAAACTTCATACTCATTGCCAATCAATCCTCTTCCCTACTTCCCACCCTTAGTCCTAAACCACTAACCATTAACCTACCCTGTCTCTATAAACTTGCCTATTCTGGGCATTTTATATAAATGGAATTATACAATATGTGTTCTTTTGTGACTTCTTTCACTTTGCATGTTTTCAAGGTTCACCCATGTTGTAGCAGATATCAGTACTTCATTTCTTATTATAGCTCCATAGTATTTCATTGTGTGAATATCCAATTTTTATTTATCCAGTCATCAGTTGATGAACATTTCGACTGTTCCAGCTTTTTAGCTAATATGAACACTGCTGTTATGAACGTTTGTGTACAAGGTTTTGTGTAGATGTATGTTTTCGTTTCTTTTGAGTATGCTTAGGAGTGGAATTGCTGGGCCATTTGGAAACTTTGTGTAATTTTTTGAGGATGTGTTAAACTGTTTTCCAATGGCAGCACCATTTTACAATGAGAATGACAACCACCACCACTTATTATCGTCTTCTTGATTATTGCCATGCTATTGAGTGTGAAGTGGTATCCCATAGTTTTGTTATGATCCATTTTGAGTTAATGTTTACGTAAGTGTACAGTGGAGATCAAGGTTCATATATGTTGCATATGGATGTCCAATTGTTTTACCACCATTTGTTAAAGACTGCCCCTTCTCTATTGCTATGGTTTGAATGTGTTCCCCAAAAAGCATGTGTTGGAAGTTTAATCCCCACTGCAGTAGTGTTGAGAGGTGGGGCCTAAAGACAGTTGATTAGGCCACGAGGCTGGATTAAATGAATTAATGCTGTTATCACAGGATTGGGCTCCTTATAAAAAGACAAGTTCAGCCACTTTACTCTCTGCATTGACCTCTGCCCTTCTCCCATGGGAAGATGCAATGAGAAGGCTCTTGCCAAATGCTGGCCCCTTGATCTTGGACTTCCCAGCCTCCAGAACTATAAAAAATGTATTTTCATCCTTTATAAATTACCCAATCTCAGGCATTCTGTTATAGCAGCACAAAACAGACCAAGATATCTATCAAATTGCCATTGCACCTTTGTCACAGAACAGTTGGTCAAACTTATGGGTGTTTATTTCTGAATTTTCTATTCTGTATGTTATTTTTTCCCATATTACAGTGTTTCGACTATAGGTTTATAGTATGTCTTAAAATCAGTTAGTATGAGTCCTCCAACTGCTTTCTCCTTTTTCAAAATTATTTTGCCTAATCTAGTTCCTTTACCTTTTAATAAAAATTTTGGAATTGGCTTGTCTATATCTATAAAAAATCCTAATAACCATACCTGTTAGAATGGCTATGATCAGAAAGATGAAGGATAACAGTGCTGGCAAGGATGTGGAGAAAAGAGAACATTTGCACAGTATTGGTGGGGATGTAAATTAGTACAGCCATTCTGGAAAATGGTATGGAGGTTCCTCAAAAACCTAAAAATGCAACTGTCACATAATCCAGCAATCCCACTTATGGGTCTATAACCAAAGAAGTTGAAATCAATGTTGAAGAGACACTTGCACTCTTCTGTTCATTGCATTGTTATTCTCAACAGCCAAGACATGCAATCAACCTATGTCCATCAACAGATGAATGGATAAAGAAAGGGTATGTATACAAAATGGAATACTCTTCAGCCTTAAAAAAGAAATTATGTAATTTGCAACAACATTGATGAACCTGAAGGACATTATACTAAGTGAAATGAGCCAGGCACAGAAAAACAAATACTTTCAACTCTTACTTATATATGGAATCTCAAAAAGTCAAACTCATGGAAGTAGAGAGTAGAATGGCGATTACCAGAGGATAGGGGTTGTGGGGAGGGAATGGTGAGAAGTTATTCAAAGGATACAATGTTTTAGACAGGAAACCCTACTTTCTGTGAACTGTGGCTCTACATAGTGACTATAGTTAATATAATGTATATTTTGAAATTGCTAAGAGTACATTTCAAGTGTCTCACCACAAGAAATGATAAAGGAGCTAATATGTTAATTAGCTTGATTTAATAATTTCATATTGCATACATATATCAAAACATCACATTGTACCCCACAAATATATACAGTTATGAGGCTGGGGGCGGTGGCTCATTCCTGTAATCCCAACACTTTGGGAGGCCGAGGTGAGTGGATCACTTGAGGTCAGGAGCTTGAGACCAGCCTGGCCAATGTGGCAAAACCCCATCTCTACTAAAAATACAAAAAATTAGCCAGGTGTGGTGGCAGGTGCTTGTAATCCCAGCTACTCGGGAGGCTGAGGCAGGAGAATTGCTTGAACCTGGGAGGCAGAGGTTACGGTGAGCCAAGATCACACCACTGCACTCTAGCCTGGGTGACAGAGTGAGATTCTGTCTCAAAAAAATTAAATTAAAAAAAATACACACACACACATAAGACTTTTCAATTTTAAAAAATCTTTTTGGGATTTTTAGAGGGATTGCATTAAACCTATAAATCAGTTTGGGCAAAAATGACATATTATTGAGTCTTCTAATCCATGAACATGGTATTGGTATGTCACTTGATTTGGTTAGTCTTTTTTCACTCTTTCATTAGCATTTTGTAGTTTTAGCATATGGAACCTGCACAGATTTTGTTGTATTTATACTTCAGTATTCCTCTTTCTCTTTTGGAGCTATTACAAATGGTAATGTTTTTAAAGTTTTGGTTTCCAATTATTCATTGCTAATGTTTAGAAATACAATAGATTTTTTTGTATTGATTTTGCAGTTTGAGACCTTGCTGAATTTACTAGATCTAGGAGCTTTTTAGTAGATTCCTTGGAATTTTCAACATAAAACAGACAATCATGTCAACTGTGAATAGTTTCATTTCTTCTTTTTCAATTGGAATGCATGTTCTTTCTTTCTCTATCTTTATCACACTGGCTAAAATTTCAGAGCAATACTCAATAGGAATAGTCATAGTAGACATTCTTGCTTTAGTTTTTAATCTTAGATGAAAGCATTTTCTCTCTCACCATTAAGTATGATATTAGTTGTAGTTTTTTTCAGTTGTAGTTCTTTGTAGATACTCTTTACCAAATTGAAGTTCCCTTCTATTTCTACTTTGCTAAATTTTTATTACGAACGGATGTCATATTTTGTCAAGTACTTTTCTGCATCTATTGATATGATCATGTGCTTTTTAAAAAATCTGTTAATGTGGCAAATTATGTTGATTTTCTTTTTTTTTCTTGAGACGGAGTCCTGCCCTGTTGAGCAGGCTGGAGTGCAGCAGCGCCCTCTCAACTCACTGCAACCTCCACCTCCCTGGTTCCAGTGATTCTCCTGCCTCATCCTCCCAAGTACCTGGAACTACAGGAGTGTGCCAGCACACCTGGCTAATTTTTAGTAGAGACTCTGTCTCAAAAAAAAAAAAAAAAAAGGTTGACCCAGGGTTGTATTTCTGGGATAAACCCCATTTGGTTGTGATGTGTTATCTTCTTATATATTGCTAAATTTGATTTGCTAATTTTGCTGAAGAGTTTTTGCACTTATGTTCATGATGGAGTCGCTTTCTCTTCTTGTGATGTCTTTGTCTACTTTTGTTTTTCTTTCTTTCTTTTTTTTTTCTAGATGGAGTTTTGCTCTTGTTGCCCAGGCTGGCATCTTTGTCTAGTTTTGATATGAGGGTAATGCTGTTTTCATAAAATGAGCTACAAAGAGTTGTCTCTTTTTCTATCTTCTGGAAGAGATTGTAAAGAATTGCTGCTATTTCCTCTTCAAATGTTTGGAAGAATTCACCAGTGAAATCATTTGACCTCAAGTTTTCCTTTTTGGAAGCTATGAATTAGATCTTTTAAATAGGTTCAGGAGGCCGGGCGCGGTGGCTCACGCCTGTAATCCCAGCACTTTGGGAGGCCAAGGCGGGCGGATCACGAGGTCAAGAGATGGAGACCATCCTGGCCAACATGGTGAAACCCCATCTCTACTAAAAAATACAAAAATTAGCTAGGCATGGTTGCACACACCTGTAGTCCCAGCTACTCAGGAGGCTGAGGCAGGAGATTGCTTGAACCCGGGAGGCGGAGGTTGCAGTGAGCCGAGACCACGCCACTGCACTCCAGCCTGGTGACAGAGTGAGACACTGTCTCAAAAAAAAAAAAAATAGGTTCAGGACTTTTCACTTTATTCCTCCTTCAATGAGTTTTGATAATTTGTGTCTTTCAAGAAATTGGTCCATGTTAAGTTGTAGTACATGTGTGCACAGAGTTGTTGCTAGGATTCTCTATTATCCTTTTACTCTGTAAAAAGGGAAAGTAGTAATGACCCCTCTTTCATTGTTTATGTCAGTAATTTGTGTTTTCTCTGTCTCATTAAAGAATCACTGTTTGGTTTAATTTATTTTCTCTATTTTTCTGATTTCAATTTTATTGATTTCTGCTCTAAACTTTTTTTTTCTAATTTATTTTTTGAGACAGAGTCTCACTCTATAGCCCAAGCTGGAGTTCAGTGGTGCGATCTCGGCTCACTGCAATCTCCACCTCTGGGGCTCAATGGATTCTCATGCTTTATCTCCCGAGTAGCTGGGATTACAAGCACGCAGCACCTCACCCAGCCAATTTTTTTGTATTTTAGTAGAGACAGTTTTCACCATGTTGCCCAGGGTGGTCTTGAACTCCTGAGCTCAGGTGATCCACCTGCCTCGGCCTCCCAAAGTGCTGGGATTACAGGCGTGAGCCACCACCCCCAGCTAAACTTTATTATTTCTTTCCTTCTGCTTGATTTATTTTGCTTTTCCTTTTCTAGTTTATCTAGATGGATTACTCCATTTTGGAGACCAAATTACCATAATACCAAATCCTGATTGAAATAGCACACACAGACAAATTTAAAAAAGAAAAACAAAAACAGGCAAATCTATAGGTGTAAAACTTACAAATAAAATATTTTATTAACCAGGTGCAGTGGTTCACACCTGTAATCCCAGCACTTTGGGAGGCCAAGACCAGCCAGAGGGATCACCTGAGGTCAGGAGTTCAAGATCAGCCTAGCCAACATGGCAAAACCCCATCTCTACTAAAAATACAAGAATTAGCCGGGTGTGGTGGTGGGTGCCTGTAATCCCAGCTACTCAGGAGGCTGAGGCAGTGAGGATTACTTGAACCTGGGAGGCAGAGGTTGCAGTGAGCCAAGATTGGCCATTGTACTCACTTCAAACTGGGTGATAGAGTGAGATTCTGTCTCAAAAAAAAAAAAAAAATACATACACACACATATAATTTAAAAGTCACATAGCTAATGAGGACAAACAACATTATAATAACAATAAATATTGACAACCCACTGGCTCTCATTTAGCAGAATTTAAAAAACAAGGTCCGGCCAGGTGCGGTGGCTCACACCTGTAATCCCAGCACTTCAGAAGGCTGAGGCAGGCAGATCACATTAGGTCAGGAATTCGAGACCAGCCTGGCCAACATGGTGAAAACCTGTCTCTACTAAAAATACGAAAATTAGCTGGGCTTGGTGGCCCATGCCTGTAATCCCAGCTAGTCAGGAGGCTAAGGCAGGAGAATTGTTTGAACCCAGGAGGTGGAGGTTGCAGTGAGCCGAGATCACACCACTGCACTCCAGCCTGGGCAACAGAGTGAGACTCCGTCTCAAAAAAAAGCCCGACAACAACAACAACAACAAAAAAACAGGGTCCTTGTAGCCTTCTCTGCTATAGGAGGCTACAAGAAGATGGTTATCTGTAACCAGAAGAGGGCCCTCAGTAGAACCTGACTCTGGCGAGGTTCTGATCCCTAACTTCTAGGGTCCAGAACTGTGAGAAATAAATTTGTTGTTTATACTTTAAAAATAAGTAATGTGTTCCAATTATTCAACAATCAAAACTATATTTAAAAGTGAAAAAGAAGGCTGGGCACGGTGGCTCACGCCTGTAATCCCAGCACTTTGGGAGGCTGAGGTGGGCAGATCATGAGGTCAAGAGATCAAGACCATCCTGGCCAACATGGTGAAACCCCTGTCTCTACTAAAAATACAAAAATTATCTGGGTGTGGTGGCACACGCCTGTAGTCCCAGCTACTCTGGAGGCTGAGGCAGGAGAATCACTTGAACCGCGGAGGCAGAGGTTGCAGTGAGCTGAGATAGCGCCATTGCACTCCAGCCTGGTGACAGAGCAAGATTGTCTCAAAAAAAAAAAAAAAAATTGAAAAAGAAAAAAGTACAGGAAAGCCTCACTTTTACCCCTGTGTCCCCAGACAACTTTTAAATATAGTTTCGATTATTAAATGACTTTATTAGTTCTTTATTTAGGCTTCCAGTGTGACAGTATGCAAATGTAAGCAAATATGGATATAATTCTCATTCTCTCTTGCATAAAACACTCCATGTACATTTTTTTTTTTTTTTTGAGACGGAGTCTTGCTCTGTCACCCAGGCTGGAGTACAGTGGCGCCATCTTGGCTCACTGCAACCTCCCCCTCTCTAGTGGCGCAAACATGGTACACTGCAGCCTCGACCTCCCAGATTCAAGCAATCCTCCCACCTCAGTTGTCCCCTATCCTCCTGGGGGAAATAGA
>CAUYQU010040080.1:0-122723 GCA_963574635.1 Cheracebus regulus | reverse complement strand
AGTTAATGATTATAAATATATACATACTCAATATAGGAGCACCCAGATACATAAGACAAGTTTTTATTGACTTATAAAGAGATTTGGACTCCTGCACAATAATAGCGGGAGATTTTGACATCGCATTGTTAATTTATATTACACCTATTCTGAAAGTGACTACATAGGAAGTGAATTACTCTTCAGCATTTGCATAGTATCTCACAGACTTAAATGAAATATTGGTTGACTGTTTGTTTTTTTCTTCCCTTATTCCTTCCTGTCTCTCTTGTTAAGTATAATTGACAGTATAAAAGAAGTTATTAATACCTTTTTAAGATTGCATTCCAGCCTGGGCAATAGAGCAAGAATTCTGTTCTCTCTCCCCCTTTTTCTTTCTCCTTCTTTCTCTCATAAAAATAGATAGATAGATAAATAAATAAATAAATAAATAAATTTATGTCAATAATTAAAAATACATTTCTTCTGGGAAAACGAATTTGGGAATTTGAAATGGTGAAAAGACTCATTCTATTTTGTTATAAATATTTTAGTTTTAATTTAAATGTTCATCTTTAAAATCTTTAAAGCTATCATCAATTTAAATTTCTTAAAATTTTTCTGATGACAAAGTAAGAGATATCATCAAATCTTTACAGAAAATTAAACAACTGGCTTTCTAGAACTGGAGAAATGAACCACCAATGTTTCCTGTGTTCTGCTGCAGCGTTTTCATTTGTTGCAAAATTTGTTAAGAGTTTCGGCAAACCTAAGGAATAGGTGATCCTAGGAGGACTGGATTGCTTAGTGGTGCCATAAGCGGCCAAGTATTTCAGGCAAACTTGGTAGAAGAATATTTCCTCAGGGAAAATAAGCTTGACATACTTTGCCTATTGGCCATTCTATTAAATTTGAATGTTTTGTAAGTATCCCAGACCTTGATAAATCTCATATGGAATACTGACTTCCAAGCCACTTTTCAAAAGGCTGAGATATAGTATAGTGTACTTAGAGTGATAAAAATGTCTCTATTTCACCCATTTGTTGAATTGGTCAAATAAATTAAAATTGATTCACATGTAAAAGAAAAATCTGTTGTAACATATTGGCTGGTTTCTAATATTTCTGCAGGTCTATTCTAACATTTTGTGTCCTGTAAAAATAGAACAGGGACCAGTTGGTTTGAAGTCACAGAGAGGTTGATCTCAGTTCTACAGAATAATAAAAAGAGATTATCTATAATTATTAATTGTGGCATGATGGAGGTCTAAGTTCTCTGTTCCTATAGTTGCTCAAGGAAGGTCAAAAATACTTATATGTCATTTAATACAGCAACATAACTGTTTTAGCCTGCAGGAAATATAAATATTATTGCATTTTATGGATTTAATTCTAGAATGTTAGAGCTGCAAGGGCCTTTTAACACCATGCAGTCAAACTTATTGATTTAACAGAGGATAACACTAAGGATCATAAGTATTGGTGGGATTCAGTGGGGTTACCAGATGAATGACGATAGACTGAAAAACAGTCTCTTTGAATTCAATCCTTTCTTCTTTCTACTTTTTATTGTTGCTTTAATGTGAATCTGATCTGTAAAAAGAGAAAGACACACAGATGTGGATAACAAAACTATATAATAGAAAGATAAATGCAGGGAAAACTGTGTAGCAAGAGGCTGGTCCTGAAGGAGAGCACAATACAGAACTAAGGATCTGCAATTTCCACTTTCTCTCTGGCTTACTTTGAATGGAAAGACTAATACTGGATTCTAGGCCAAGCGTTGGCAAACTTTTTTCTGCAATGGTGCAAATAATAAAAATTGTATGCTTTGCAGGCCACAGATGTTCTCTGTCCCATATTATTTGTTTTTGTTTTTCTATTTGTTTGTTTGATTATCACTCTTTAAAAATGGGGAGGAAATTCATTTTAGTTTGAAAGCTATGCAAAAATAGGCTACTGGCTAGATTGAGCCACAGTGTGCGGCATCCTGAACATTAGTCTAGTCTATTAGTAAGAGAGAGTAGGGCAGTCAATGTCCTTTTAGAGACAGAATGTTGTGGACCAGAAAGTACACTTCCCAAGATAGTAGTAGGCAGGTGATGCTTATCATTTTCTGAAAATAAGTTAAGCATATCTAGACTGTTAAAATGTCCCCTCAAATCTGTTAGGAAAATAATATAATAATAAAAAAGCCAAAGAAGAGAGACAGCCATTAGCTATCTTGAGCCATGTGTGGTCACTGAGACTTGATGAGTTTTATGCAGAAAAATACTGTTAGTTGCTTGATGTGAAATCAGTTAGTCCTATAACATAGTGATTAGAAAGTAATTACAGTCAAATCTAACAATAGACTTTATGGGCAAAAAGGAGATGAAGAAAATAAGATGCATAATTTAGTAATGGAAATGTTGTTTATTGAATAACTAATCAAAAACTTTAAAAATAATGGGGTTTTAGAAAATCTCTACCCTGTTACCTTTCATAGCAGGGAGAAGGATACGACTCTCCTGTGAAGCCTTTAAGTAGGGGACTTTTCCTCAGGGCAAAGTAAAAAACAAGGAAACAGAGGAATGAAAATCACACTCATCCTTCCGCTCTAGTATTTTTGCAATGCTCCTAAACATGGAGCTCTCATGGGTATGATCTGGAGATAGATGATGAGAGAAAGAGACAGACATTGCATATATACCTACATACCTACATACATGCACCGATGATGGCTATTGAGCTAGAGAGATACACAGATAAACAGATTTGTACTGTGAAGTCTACTACTTCATAGACATTAATCCTTATGAAGAAAGTTATATAGTAGGCATATTTCTCATTTCAGAGATGGGAATTGAGGCTTGCAGAGGTCAGGTACTTGTCTAAGGTCTCAGGCAACAAGTGGTGGGGTCAGGGTTTGAATTTTGGTAATTCCAATGCCAAAGTTTTAACTTTTTCTCCATCTCCTGCTTCCACCCTTGTAGCCATCTTCTACCTCCACGAATTACAAAGGATTCCCAGGTTCTGCATTCTCTGAGGCAAGCATGGTAGATGGTCGATTGCTTTAAGTTAACCAGTAGACTCCAATGCAGAGTCACAAATAGGCTCCGCTAATACAGTGCCTCTGGGGAGGTGAAGTCTTGGAGAAAGAGGACGTCACAGAGCTGCAGCATGAGGCAGTGGCATCGAGCCAGGAGGGTGTTGGTGAGAGAGCTGATAGATCGATAAAAGGAATCAGCGAAGGAAATTAAGGGTGCTTGCACCCTGGTTTACTGAATCAGCTTAATATCCCCCACAGGAATAATTGCTCCCTGCCCCAGCTCTTAACCTTTGACTCTGTTGATTAATAATATTAATGGTGATAATAATAACAATGATAACTTCTTTCACCAAAATTGTTTATGCTAACAGCATTTAGCTAATTAATTGTTTACATAGGATATTCTATGACCCTTCACAATTTTATATTGTCTTTTATGGCTTTCAATCTTATATTAAAATAGCAGAATTCTTTTCCCTCTGTATCTTGTACATAAAAGAAATCTAAAACACGAAAGGATTGAACCAGTGGGAGAAAATATTCTCTACTTACTGTCTCGGAACCATCAGATGCTTATTAATATTTAAATTTAAGACAGTAGAACTGCAACAGGAGTCCATTCTTAATCAAAGCTCGGAAACACCAGCAGAGAACATAGTAATAGAAGATGGAAGGTGGTAAAGGTGCATAGTGAAAAGGTCAAAAGATGGAATTTAAATGTAGCAAGGACAGCAGGAATGTGTTCCAGTCAAATCAAAGACTGAATTCATCCCTGACATCATTTCACAGTGAGAGGCATAACCAGTAACAACAAATGATCTGCAACTTCAATGTTGAGGTTGATCTGTCACAGAGAGACAATCTCATGAGCAGGAGCAAATCCCCTCCTTATGGGATCCAGACTTTTGATCACCCTCAATTCCCAGAAAGGGTCCACCTGGGCATGTGTGTTTTCTGACCAATGTGAGCATACATAAGGGACAAGGACTTAGAAACACACACCTGAAAATTAGACATAGGGCAGAGGGAAAATAGTCTAGCAGATAAATAAACAGATCTTAAAATGGCAAATAATTACCTCCATTTATGTATATCAAATTGCTAGAATTGACCATTAAATTTAACTTGTAATCATAAACATAAGCAGGCTTGAGAGAAAAAGTCATTTTGATGGAACCTAGGTATTTAAAATTTCTTTCATATGGGATATGTTATAAGCTAGAGATGGCAGAGGCTTTGACAAATAAATATCTTTTGTTTCCTAGAGGAGTTGAATTTGTTAATACACTTTTGTAAATAAAACTTTGGGAAAGAAACATGGCTTAAATTTACTTAGAAAGATAACCACAAGGAAAGAGAGAAAAGCTGTCTCCATTGAGCAGTTGCATTAACCCACACCTGAGGTGTTCCAAGACTTCTGAGGTCAAGGTTACTGTATCTTGATGTGTGTGTGTATGTGTGTGCACCTGCATGCACTTATTTAGGCATTTAAAAATTAATTTTATAATAAAAACTTCTTCCATTTTATGCATCTATCAATAAGGAGATTCCTCATGTTTTCATTCTCCAGTTTTTCTTGTGAATTGACTCCTGAGTGCTTTACTTTTCCCTCATATAAAAGACACAGCCATGTATAAGAATCTTTCCATCTCCCTCAAAATAATCAACCCTAATTCTCAAAGGCTGATAAAGAAAGGAGTGTCCTCCTAGGAAGGGGCACATGGAATCACAAAGATTTCTTGAAGATAAGGTGAAGTTCATGGGGCAAGAATCTGTTTAAGCTATCCAATTCTCTCCATATGGTACTTATGAAAGTTCATGGGCCTCTTCCACAATCAGTAAGAAAGTTTTGAATTGACTATTGTATTGGTTTATCTTAATGTTTAATATAATTGCTGACATGGTTTATTCTGGTTGTTCCTTTTACTTATCCCTAATCTTTTAAATATCTCATTCTTGAGAATGTCTAGGATCTCATATATGGAGATATAATTATACATACTTTTCATTTTTTAAACTTTAATTTGCCCTTTAAAGATAATTATTCTTACTTCTGATATATTCCCACTCTCAATCAAATTGAGAAGCCAAAGTAATATGCCAATATCATTTGGACTGTGATCTAAACTTGCATTCAAGTGTACTGCAGAGAGAAAAGCCAAGGCTCTCAGGAGTAAATATTGATTCTTTGGAGGACACCCAAGACACCAAAATAAATTCTAAGAGGAATTATCCAAATTTAATATGCAAGAGACAGGATAGTTACTCTGATCAAATAAGAATTTGAATGAGGCCCTTGATCAGAAGCTCAAAGGACACATCCCACCACTGAGGGAAAGTTTCACCGAGGCAGAGCAGAGGTCACAGGCTCTTCCTTAACTTGGGTCTCAGTGTTCAATGCCTGGAACTACTATTAATTTTTTTTCCACACACACTGCTTCTCCCTGGCAGGGTTAGATGCCCCTCATGGACAGGCTGTTTCTATAACTCCAATTTCTAGCCTGCAGGATGCCTTAGATGTCATAGAAAAGCACTACAGCTTTGTTGTTAAAATTTATGCAGATGAAATGGATTGTAGCTCCTGCAAGTTACGTCAACTCGCCTAGAAAGAAAATAGAATGATGACTTGAGAATTATAAGAGAATAGGAGAAGATGTTACATTTCTAAAATGCTTTTTGTGTATTTGACCTAAAAATATTAAAACTTAAATGAGAAGTAAAACTTATTTGCACTATAAGCAACATAACAAACAAATGATATTCTGAGGAAAGGTAATTTCATTCATCAACCCAGCTGCTCACAACAGAACTCAGACATCCTGCTTTCTATCACAGATATTAATAATTTTATAAAAGGGAACTGATTAATAATATAACAAATCTGTGCTGAATATGTTTCATTATTTTGCCAGGAGGGCAGCACTGCTGACTTACTTGAGAGTGAAGTTTAACCTTATTTTCCCCTAGGTACTCACTATTGTTCCAAAACATGATCAGTTTATTTTCTGCAAGCCACTGAGCATTGCCACTAAAATAAGATTGATTCTGAATCTCTCCAAGGTAACTGCTTCTTTTATTTTTGTTTTTTATCAGTGTTAATGAAACCATAGTGTCTTGGTAAAATTCAATTTAAGATACTTTTTCCACCTGGAATGTTTTAGACATTTAAAAACGTTAGACATTCCCAGAACATGAATTAGAAGAATATTTATTCTACAGTATTGTTTTAAAATATTACTATAAAAGGATATTATTCAAATGATATTCTAAAAGAATTTTTTTTAAGGAGAGAGAAGAATTACTCTATTTGCTTACAAATCCTCCACAGGGAAATAGACAATAATGACTGTTCCTGAGGGATTTTTGTGATTATTTTTGCTCACAATCTAAAGTGGAACATGCTATTAGAATACTTTCAGCACTGTGTGGTAAAAATTGGCATTTACTGAATAACTAAAATGAAAGGTTTATTTTGTTTTACTTGTCATGCTTACGAAATAACACATCCTTAGAAAGTGCATTTCAAAATAAAATCTCATGAAATGGATATTTTGCATTTGCACAATGATCTTTTAATCTTAGTAATGTTTAACTTGCCACAGAATAGTAGCAAAATATACTATCATCACCATTCGTTCAAGTTTCTACCAATTTATTAAGCACCTGCTTTATGCTAGTAAATGTAATAGGTTTCATTTTTTCTGTAATTATATCTACTTCTACAAGTTACTATACAACTATTCTTTTCAAACAAAAGCAAATATTTTTCTAATCCCAAACCACGTGAATGGTACTTTAAAAAAATTATCTAATTTTATAAAGTTTGTACTGTTTTGGATGATTCCTTTGGGTACAGTATATTTACTTAGGATTGATATGCATTTAAAAATTTTAAATATCCATGATACTACACAGTATGGATCTAGCATTATTGTTATGGTTATTAAATAAATGAGCATTATTTAAGAAAATATAAATAGGATCAGTATTCTGGAGGATTCCTTCTTATATTTACATAATTTGTTTCTGAACATATCTCCATTTAGTTACTGAAAATTTAGCATCAGATAGATGTTTTAAATATAATTAGTGATGAGGTAATCTTTTCTGAGAGTCAAATGACATTAATGTATTGCAGGATTTAGTTGTAGAAGAATATTAAAATTTAGTCTTCTGTTCTCATTAATACCTCTACTAGGAATTCATTCATTTTTCTTTTGTCCTAGTCTGATTCATTATCTTCAGTTTGATCAGTGCTAAAGTCTTCCTCTTACAGTGTGTGTCTATACATATGAGTGTGTGTGTGAGAGAGAGAGAGACTATGCATTGAGCAGTGTATGGTAATTAGTAGTATGGATATGAAATACAACAGATTTGTATTTTCACTTATTACTTCCAGAGTTTGATGGTCATCAATTTATTAAAGTTCTTTTTTTTTTTTGAGACAGAATTTCGCTCCTGTCGCCCAGGCTGGAGTGCAATGGTATGGATCTTGGTTCACTGCAACCTCCGCCTCCCAGGTTCAAGCAATTCTCTTGCGTCAGCCTCCCGAGTAGCTGGGATTACAGGCACCCACAACCACGCCCAGCTAATTCTTATATTTTTAATAGAGATGGTGTTTCAGCATGTTGGCCAAGCTGGTTTCAAACTCCTGACTTCGGGCGATCCACCTGCCTCAGCCTCCCAAAATGCTGGGATTACAGGCATGAGCCACAGTGCCCAGCCAATTTATTCAAGTTTTTTAGTCTTATGTTTGTCAACTGTAAAAAAGGATGATGTAAGCTATAGAGTTGTATTATGTTAGATCCATGTCACAGAAATTCAATAAACAGGAGCTAATTTTTTTATGTTGAGAAATGTTCTCCTAACTCATTGTTGATTTTTGATAGGGATAGATTTTATTTAACCACAGTTAATGTCTAATAAGTATTTCTTAAATGGAATGCCATAGATCACATTTCTAGGTAAAAAAATAATCATTAGCAACTGAAAGTGTTAATTATTCAATCACTGATAGCTGTACAAAATGTCTGCTATGAAAATACCAAATTTTCTGTAATATATTTAAATCTGTAATTGTTTCATAAATATTCCAGGAGAAAACATTTAAAAAGTTAAATAATCTCAGCATCTAGATTTTATTTTTCATGGATAATTAATAAAAGAATGGAAATATCTGTATTGCAAAAGAGATCAGTTCTGTAACAACCCAAACTAGCAAAAAATATAAAAATGAGTTTTATGTCTCGTTTCAGAAAAATTTTAAAAGATATGCAATTCACTCAATGTTTATGCCTCTCAAATTAAAGCAAATTAATCTGACTTTCCAAATTAAGTGGGAAGAATTTTTGAATACTTATTTTAACCAAAGTCTAAAGTACTGAAAAAGGTGATTAGCTGCCATTAAAAACAACAGTCCAGACAAAAGGATTTAGTGACATCTGTATAAAACAATCAGTGACTATATTCCAGTGTTCTCATTAGTTTATTTCCAAAAAGACACATTTTATTAACTAAAAAATATTGCTTATTAATCTCAAAAATAGTATTTTAAACAGTGGCCATAGGTGCTTTGGTGACCCACAGAAAGGATACAGCAAAACTATAGAACTTAAAGTAAAATTTGGAGAAAATATGCTCTTTTGTGAAATAATAACCTGCTAATATTAGCAACATATAATCAACATGCAATTCATATAGACCTATAATTCCCAAATAGCAACTAAGGCTGTGCAAAAAATTATTTAGATATGGATATTATACAGCAATAAGTATTTTATTAAAGTGTAAAGGCATAATCTTACAGACATGTTTAATACCCTTTCAAAGAGAAAAAAGACCTGCATATTTCAGACCATCATTGAGAATTACAATTGTATTCTACAAGAAATCGAGAAAAATATATAGAAATCAAAATACGTCTACAATTTAAATATGTAGTTAAAGTCACTTTCATTATGTTTTCTAGATGCTTGTGTGCTGGTTTATGACTACCTGGAAGAGAAAATGTTTGAATTATCCATATCTTGTCTAGTTGCATATCCATATCATAGGCACAGTAGCATATCAGGGTGGAAATAAAGCATGAGTGTTGCTAGCTGTGGTCCTTAAATGCTATTTTGCCACAGGACATGCTTTTTTCTCCTAATTCTGGGATAGTAGAGCTTCCTATCCATTTTCGCTTGTGGCTCAAGACTATCCTTTTTTTTTGTTTATCTTAATTTATATTTTTATTTTTTACTATTTTTACACAGTTACACAATAACCAAATTCCTGATTTATCTTTCACAATTTAAGCAGTCCATTTTACATACAGTATAGGTTTTATTTCAGTTTGTTTGTTGGTTGGTTGGCTTTGGTTTTATTTTATTTCTACAATTCTCTCCAATCCCAGAAATTAAGGAGTCTGTATCTTTATCTTGAGCTTCTCTGATATTGTACATGAGATTTGATCACACACTAAAACAAATGTTAAGTCAAATAGAGGGGTTGAAAATATGATGCAAGGAATATGTAGGACTTCAGTATTTTGCCTAGACTCACTTATCTCTAATTAAAAACTTATACAAATAAAATAGCATACTCGTATATTATATTTCTCATATAACAAGGTGTAGAAAAGGCCAGGATTAGTTAAATTGGTAGCCAGGTTTATTATCAGGAACTGAGATGCTTTCATCTTTCTCTTTAGCATCATCAACAAATTAGCCTTTGCTCTCAGATTTAGTCACTCTACTCACACCATGGCTGCATTACTCTAGTTATCAAGTTTTCACACAAATATGTCCAAATGTGGGAAAGAAAGTATTTTCTTGTGCCTGTCTTTCTGACAAGTCCCTGTGTCATCTTCCTCTCAGGTCCCATTGGCCTGGGTAAGTCACACACTTATAATCCTGCTGTAAACTGAACTATGTCCTCCCCAAAATCCATATGTTGAAGCCCTAAGCCATGTGACTGTGTTTGGAGATAGGGCCTTTAGGAGATAATTAAGGTTGAATGAGATCATAAGGGTGGGGCCTGAGCTAATCACAGTGGTGGCCTTCTAAGAAGAGAAAGAGAGGGAGATCACTCTATCTCTCTGTAAGCCCACTCCGTAAGCCCACTCCAAGGAAAGACCATGTGAGCACTCAGGGAAGGAGGCAGCTCATTGTGTTCAACTTATGAGGCAAGCCCTCACCAGACATCAATCCTGTTGGCATCTTGATAGTGGACTTCCGGGATCCAAAACTGTGAAAAAATAAATTTATGTTGTTTAGGCCACCCAGTTTATGGTATTTTGTTAGAGCAACCTGAGTAGACTAAGAGAAATCTTAACATCAGAAAAGGCTGGGGAAGCATGAAAACTCTCTGGCATTTTCATCTTTAATATGAAAGTTGATTTTTTCTTGTAAATGTTTAAGTTCTTTGTAGATTCTGGATATTAGACCTTTGTCTGATGAGTAGATTGCAAAAAATTTTTCCTATTCTGTTGGTTGCTGGTTCACTCTAATGATTGTTTCTTTTGCTGTGCAGAATCTCTTAAGTTTAATTAGATCCCATTTATCTATTTTGGCTTTTGTTGCCATTGCATTTGGTGTTTTAGTCATGAAGTCCTTGCCTATGCCTATATCCTGAGTGGTATTGCGTAGGTTTTCCTCTAGGGCTTTTATGGTATTCATAAAAAGCCTAATCCATCAGAGTTCCTTAATCCATCGGAGCTAATTTTTATATAAGTAAGGAAGGGGTCCAGTTTCAGCTTTCTGCATACGGCTAGCCAGTTTTCCCAACACCATTTATTAAATAGGAAATCCTTTCTCATTGCTTTTGTCAGGTTTGTCAAAGATCAGACAGTTATAAATGTGTGGCTTTACTTCCAAAATAACCCCATCAAAAAGTGGGTAAAGGATATGAACAGACACTTTTCAAAAGGAGACATTTATGTGGCCAATAAATATATGAAAAAAATGCTCATCATCCCTGGTCATTAGAGAAATGCAAATCAAAACCACATTGAGATACCATCTCACGCCAGTTGGAATGGCAATCATTAAAAATCTGGAGACAACAGATGCTGGAGAGGATGTGGAGAAATAGAAATGCTTTTACACTGTTGGTGGGAGTGTAAATTAGTTCAACCATTGTGGAAGACAGTGTGGCCATTCCTCAAGGACCTAGAAATAGAAATACTATTTGACCCAGCAATCCCATTACTGTGTACATACTCAAAGGAGTATAAATCATTCCACTATAAAGACAAATACACATGCACGTTCACTGCAGCACTGTTTACAATAGCAAAGATTTGGAACCAACACAAATGCCCATCAATGATAGACTGGATAAAGAAAATGTGGCACATATACACCATGGAATACTATACAGCCATGAAAAGGATGAGTAAATGTCCTTTGCAGGGACATGGATAAAACTGGAAACCATCATTCTCAGCAAACTGACACAAGAACAGAAAATCAAACGCCACATATTCTCACTCATGAGTGGGTGTTGAACAATGAGAACACATGGACCTAGGGAGGGGAACATCACACACCTAGGCCTGTTAGGGGATGGGGGAGCTAGTGGAGGAATAGCAGGGGGTTGGGGAGACTGGGGAGGGATAACATTAGGAGAAATATCTAATGTAGATGATATGGGGATGGATGCAGTAAACCATCATGGCATGTGTATACGTATGTAACAATTCTGCATGATCTGCACATGTACCCGAGAACTTAAAATACAATTTAAAAAAACTGCTAAAAAAAAATGGAAGTTGGTCTCTGACTTTGAAGGCAAACAAAAAGTAGAGGTTACATACTAGCCAAAATGTAGAAAAAAAAAAGAGAGAGAGAGAAATAACAGACTCAGAAAATGCTTCAGGTTAAACAGTATGGGGGCTGTGTGTGTGTGTGTGTGTGTGTGTGTGTGTGTGTGTGTGTGTGTGTGTGTGTATTAACCCTTATTATACCAGAATAACAGAACAATGCTATTGATTAATGAAGTATGCACAAAACACACAAAATGATATGAGGGTAGAGGAAAGAAGAGAGTTTCTGAGTGTGGTAGAAAAAGAAATATGCTTCTCCTTTGGTTACAATGACAGGTGTCTCTCTTGAAGTTAGTGGCATTATAGATATGGCCACTGTGCACACTGGGTTTTTCAAGAAAGCTCCCATTGCATGTAATTCCAGAAGTCAATTGGGAGGATAGTGAACACCTGAGAGGAGAAGAGGCATAGCAGGCCTTGGCTCTCTTAAGCCTAGCTCCAAAATGGGGAGCCTGATCTTGGTGTTTATTAGAAAGAGTAAACCCCATTTCACTATTCTACAACTCATTTTAATTCTAGGGCTCTTCATTCCCCTTAATGACCAACCTGGTATAATTGGGAAGTGTGAACTCAGAAATGCCTCTCAGAAGGTACCTTCCTGATTCAACTTGAAGTTGTCAATACCATGTGACCCTCTGCCCACGAACTTTCTAGGATTCAGACTGTTTTAGGTTCAGTGGTGTTTTAAGTTCCTGATCCCTGTCCTGCAGTATTAGATATGACAAATATCCAAAATCCTAGAGAAGTTTCCTATCAATGAAAAAAATTCAAAACAGTCTAAAACAAATACAATGAGGAAACAAAGGTTGTCACCAGGTGGTTCACTGTAAAACACAATAAAATGTCAAGGAAAAGGTGGCAACAACATTTAACTCTGAAGAATCTAGGGGTACTAAATTACCGGGGATCCTACAATAGTCTTTAAGTTTTATTTAATAAATGCTAATGTTTTCTTATTCTCTTCCTTTTTCCCTCATTTAAATCTATGCTTGTCATTCATTATAGCTTGATTGCCCCTCTATGCTGGGGGTGGCAACACCATGCCTGTTGTTTACTCTACATTCTCCTCTGTCTGAGGGACAGAGTAGTCAGGAGTGGTGTTGGATGGTGAACCCTATGTGGGCAGTTTCAGTTTTTTTTAGCACAAGAGAAAACACTGCTGCCAGCGTTGAACCAATATCCTATCAGCTGTCAATTCAATTTTCCTTTGTGGTCGATTTAAACTGAAAGTCATTTTCTTGCATATATTAAATATTTTAAAAAGTTCCGGGAATATATTCTTGCTAGACATTAGTAATGGTTAGTAAGAATTGAAAAAGAATTTTTATTGACCCAAAAGTTTAAGCTCTAAAAACAATTCTAGACAAACATATAAAATCATATGCAGAAAGATATTCATTTCAGTGTTGCTCATAAAACAAAACTGTCTAAGCTAAATATGCAACAAAAATAAATTATGACATATCCATGCAATGAAATACAATACCAGTGCAAAAAAAAAGGTAATATAATTCTATTTAGTTGTACACAGAAAGACATTCATGGTAATTTCTTTGAATACTCATTATATGCAGATACTGTAATATTCCCCTAAAAACTAATACACATAAAATATTGAGAAATAGTAACATTAAATGACTTCCTCAAGGTCACAGAGTTTAAACTTGACTGAAAGAAAGTTTGAACCCAGTTCTGTATAACTCCAGATACAGATCTACTAATTCCTTCATAAGACCACAAGAGCTTCCAGATCTTCAAACTATTTCTCAATAATGTAAAAACAATTACAACAACTTTAACAAGTTTGGAGTTCTTGATCAAAGCTGTTTTTTTAAGCATTATACTTTTTACATTGTCATAGTATTATTCACAGTTGGGACAAGATATTGGGGCTATATGGTCCTGGGCATAAAAATTACCCAAGGACCAATAACATGTAAACAATTTGGAACCATAAATCTAGAAAGAAAATGAAGGGAACAATGCTGTTGATTAATGAAGTATGCACAAAGCACACAAAATGATATGAGGGTAGAGGAAAGAAGAGAGTTTTTGAGTGTGGTAGAAAGAGAAATATGCTTCTTTAGTTATAATGACAGGTGTCTCTCTTGAAGTCAGTGGCATTACAGATAGGGCACTGTGCACACTGGGTTTCTCAAGAAAGTTCCGATAACATGTAATTTTATTATTTTTGATGAGGGTTGCTCAATGAAAATTACCACCAAATATCTGTTTCTAATGGTTGAAAAGATTTAAAATGCAGGTAAGTTTACAATCAGAAAGAAATCTTTTGTCAGAACAATTATTTCCCTTTGGATTTTGGAAAATATAGGAACTGTAATCAGAAAATTTTGGTTTAGCAAACTATTCATTAGGATAATAAAAGTAACGTGGATGACTTGGTTGTTTCTAAATTATCCAGCCTCTGCAGCTAGATTTTCTCAGAGCTTTATGAACAAGAATTCTCTCCTAATAATAGCAATGATGATGAAGCTAATAATAAAAATAAGCATAACAAGAATGTACATGAATTGAAGCCTTCCTTTTTGCAAAGCTCTGTGATAAGAACTTTTTAGGTATTTTCTCAAGCAGGTAGTGCACATATATCTTAGAGAACCAATATATCTTTTTGCCATTTTACAAAACTGGACTCTTATTTGAAGAAGCTACATAACTTGCACAAAGTAACACAACTATTAAAGGCTAAACAGAGATTCCTTCTCTCCAGTTTGTTGGGTTCCATATCCCTTGATCCCCATGCCTCTAGAAGAACAAGATGTGCATTATGTAAACATGTAATAGTAACCAGGAACAAATCTAGAGGAAGGAAGCCCAGCCTTTACTTGTTACTCTAGAGTTGAGGGTCTCATTTTGAAAGAAAACCTGCAGACGCTGCTGAGTTGTGATCTTTTGACTGGGATGCAGTATGGGAATATGACTAGCAGCTAAATACAAACTCAATGCCCCTTGCTGGCTTTATGCCTTCAGCAAGATACACTCTGGACCATATTTACCTCTTCAATAAAATAAAAAGGGTAATAATTACCTGTTTCTTAAGATCAAATGCAACATTAGAGATATGTAATTTGAACAATCGTTCATATGCATAATAAAAACTTAATAAATTATTGATAATACTGTTTTTATATTACAGCCTCTTGCATGACCTATATTTTCTCCTTTATCTGAACTTGAATAAAATAGTGCTTGACCTTACAACTTGAGGAATGATAATCCTTGCAAGGAACAACTCATCTTTCATTACATGAGCTTGAAAAATCGTAGGGCCAGAGGGTCCACACTTACATTTAGTCTCTATTATATACAAAACACTGGCCCAGGCATTGGAACCTCATGAATGAAAGCCAAACAGCTTCCTTAACTTGGTGGACATTTCAGTATTCTGCATGGTGTGGTGTGTTTCACAGCAGTAGGGAATTGGAAGAATGTGAGACACAAAACCTATTCTGGGGCTTAGGTTTCAGAAGACAAAATAATAACACATGAAACAGACAGTGGCCCAATGGTAAGTGATTGATTTTAAACACAACACTCAGAGAAAATCAGAATGCAGGAGGAAATCCCTAGAAGGAACCCCTAGAGAAGAAGAAAATCCAAAGAAATGTGAAATGTAATGATTCTCAGTCTAGAAATATTTTAATGTTTCAATTTAGCATACACTTTTTCAGACACACAAAAGTATATAATGAACATTATATGCCTGCCTCTCAGCTAGGTGTTATCAATACCAGTTGAGGCTGCCTTTGAACATTTTTCTTCTGCATCATGTGATTCTTACAGATGTATAAGACTGGACACCAACATAATGTGCTAGAAATGAACACTTTTAATAATGTCATAGGCAAGATTACTTACTTGCACAATATGCATAACAAATACACTCTGCTACTGCTGCAATACAGCCTTATGTAGGGTACATGTGCAGCTGATTTATGACTTGTGATATAACTTTACAGTTTATAACCAAGGGGAGTTTACCTGTATATTGCACCCTGCACCCTCTCACATATTAGCTTATTTAATTCTCACAGGTATTTTATTTTTTTCAATTTTCAGATAAGAAAACTGTACCTTCTATGAGATGCTATCCAGGGTCACATGAGTAAGCCAAATAACTGGGTTTCTACCGTAAATTTACTTCCATGTCTCTGGCCCAGTCCTGATGCTTTTCAGAGATGTGGTAACATTTATGTTCTGTGATAATCCTATAATAGTTTCAAATACTGGTTTTAACGAAGGCTGTGTGTGTTACTTTGAGCAAGTTACTTGAACTCCTTAGGTTTAACTTTTCTAATTTTCAAAGTAGAAAGAATAATGGAAACAACATATTAAGAATATTCTAGATATTTCATGGAACGACTTATTAAAAGTAATTAGCATAATCCCTGACACACAATAAATGCTTAATAATGATGGCTATGATTGTTATTTCTTTTGGGAAGGTGATTTAAAGCTCTATAGCAAAATGCACAGGGCTGACACTTGGAATTTCTGCGTAAATGAGTTGGCTTTGGGAAGCAAATATAGTGGATGTTGGTTATAACCAACTGTCAGAGAGCACCTGCTACCTGCATAGAGCTGGACTGACTTTTTAAAATCTATGAAGCGCTTGAACCCAGGAGGCGGAGGTTTCAGTGAGCCAAGATCACATCACTGCACTCCAGCCCGGGTGACAGAGAGAAACTCCATCTCAAAAAAAAGAAAATCAAAAACAAATCTATGAAGCACCTACGTAGACTCTAGAAACAAAAAAGACAATTATTGATGGCTGTTCTTTGTTAAAAGGTTTTATAGCTACTTTGGTGAACAGTAGGATTAATTATAAAATTGTATACAATTAATTACTAGACTTGAGGGATAATTTCTTTCCTATGGCTCCTATGGTTCCTACCTAACTCTCCAGTCTCCTCTTATAAAGTACTTCTCCACCAGGTAACTAAGCTTAAGACACAAGAATGTTCTCTTTATTCTCATAGGACATCATGAAATTTTCAATTTATAGAATCTTTCAAATCCAAGCAAACTGTAAAGTCCTTGGTAAAGCCTTTGCTAATTCTCCTAGAGTGGGTGAGATAAACAGTATACTTATCTGTAATCCACATAACATTCTATACACTCATTTTTGCCCTTCTAGTTTAACACTAGAGGTTGTTTATTTACATGACTCTATCAACCTACAAACACTGAGATGGCAGGAAAGTCAGAGTTTGTTTCATTTTTGTATCTACAGCAAGCAGAATTTATGAATTAACTATAATAAAGCTTAATGTACATGCATGTTCTGTAATCCAGTTACAAACATTTATTGGCATCTGTGTTAGCCAATCCTTGTCCTTGGTATTGAGATGGGAATAAAAGTATAAAATGTACTAAAGAAGAGTGGAAAAATTAAGACTCAGAATCTCTGAGTAAGTGCTAAATGTGTAATCATGGATTCTAGTGCCTAAAGTAAAATCACCAAGAAATCCTACCACACAGATTGTTTTTTAACACAAATTAAACTGTGGCTATCAAAGTTTATAATTTTTTGTTGTTTTAAAGACATAGTTTTTTGATTTTATGGAATTTCCAGGGTTTACATTGAATTTAATTGAGATTTAGGACCCACATACACCCAGGAAAATGCAGTATCTATAACGTGATGTTGATATAAGACACTATACAATGTATCTAAAGAATAAGCCATTAGTTTGTTTTCTAACAAGAAAGATAGGAATAATGGAGTTGAAGGCATCAGAAGAGTCAACACAGGAGAGATATTATTAAAACAGATAAGATTTAAATACATGAAGTGAAGACTATGTATTTGTGAGTTTCCAGATACTGAAGCACAATGTGAATTTGCGGTACATCCAGTAGACAGTTTCAAAAGGTGCCTGTTGGTTCAATTTGTTTGCAGTGATGGGAAGCAAAATACAGCTAAAGGTGTACAATGGTAGCAGATCCTTCTTCATAACATAATAGTCGACAAAGGTTGTTATACAACCAGAAATACGACCAGAGAATGCCGTGGATAAGAATGTGGAGATCACTAGAGGTGGTGGCTGCAGAACTGAAGACTTGGAATGGACCCAAGGGTACCATTCACCACCGTACAACCCATCAGCCCACCCATTGGAACATAATTCTTCACGTTAGCAACAAAGAGCCTCCTCTCCACCTACTTGTTCACTTAAACGCAGTTTCTGATATTTGATTGTGTTGATCTCCCAAGGTGCAAGTATAAAATTCTGTTTCTCTCTCTTCTCTTGAGTATTCCTACTCATTCTGAATAATGTTGGATTTGCTGACTAATTTATCCAGATGTTTGCATGTGCATATCAAGATAGGTTTCTTTACAGAACTGTCAGTGTTAAAATGATTTTTTTTCTACCAACTAAAGTAAGAATAAAGTAGGAATCAGAGCCAAGTTCCATAACGAGGGGCTGAGTAATAGTCTTTTTGGTGGTTTTGGTAAAAATTAAAGCTTCTCTTAATTTTTCTTCCCAAACCCCTGACTCATAAACAACATTCTTCCAAATCCCTCTAGTTCACTTTTCTCCAGTAACATACTTCAAGTTGCCTTTCAATTTCTATTCTATTGGCACCATATTCACTCTTTTTGTTTGTATAGAAAACATATAATCTGTACACCTAGCAAACATGTTCAGAACTCATCAGATTTTGCTTTAACTCATAGTAATATTCTTTTCTGCAGACGCTGCACTTGACAATCACTCACCCAGAACACTGAATGCAATGAATAAATATGTGCTTTACAAAGTCTGCAATGTCCAGAAGACAAATAGTAAAATAAAATGTTATTTGAAAATACTTCTGATCATTTATCCTGAGAACATGTATTTATCTTCGTGACTCCATCCATTAAAACCAGAATTTAACAAACTTTGTTTCTCAAAGAGTCAAGGACACTGGCTATAGATATTTGGAAATAGCTCAGTTTTAAATAATAAGACAAGGCTGCTCCAGCCACTTTCTGCACAGAGCTGACTGAAAAGGCTCACCTTGTTCTGGAACCTGTTTTCTTCAAGAATTAATAAAATATTGGGTAAGAATTGTCCAGAACCACAGAAAATCTCAAAGACAAGACTCCTTGGCTCCTCCATCTTAGATTGAAATAACTTGTTTTCTCCTTCTTTAACACCCTTTTATAAAAGGAAAATGATTTGTTATATGCTAGACTTTGTGAATATACATTATACATTTCAGTCAATGGTAAAAACAGTAATAGTTAGCATTTGCCATTTGGAAAGTTCTCTACGAAACCTCTTACATGAGTTACTTCATTTCATACTTCAGCAACCTGACTCACATGTCCAAAATTGTTTCCTACATCGCTCAGTCTCCCCACTTTACACATACTGGCTTTCTTTAAGTTTCTGCTGGTTGCCATGATCTTACTTACATATCATCTTTGCACATCTTATTTTCTAGGACTGGATGGAATTCCTTCTCCTTCCTTTCCCTCATCATTGCTCATTACCTAATACATTCTTTTCAATTTTATTTTAGTTTTTGATAATATATAATAAATGTACATATTTTCAGGGTACATATAATTTAATACATTCATATAATCTACCAGGATCAAATTAGTATACTTGGAATATTCATTACTTTAAATATTATTCTTTTCTTTATTCTAGAAACATAATGATTATTCTAAGTATTTTGATTGAAATATATAATAGACTATTATAAACTATTGCCACCTTATTGATCTATCAAACATTAAGTCTTCTTTTAAATTGTATTAATATATTTGTGCCCTGAATACAATTAAATTTGCCTATTACACACCTTATTATACATCGAAACTTAGGGCCTCCTCTTTGGAGCTTTTATCACATTATTCATTGCTTTCAAAGTTTATCTTTTCTACATATGTCTGATTCCAAATTCAAGTCCTTAATAGTGGCTAAAATTCAGGTTATCTAAAATTTTTCAAGGAAAGAATTATAGACAAAAGGACATCCATGCAGATGGTTAATCAAGGCTGCCAAATCAAGGAAAATAATAAATGAGAAGAATGTTATAGTTTATGTTTGAATAGTACAGTCAAATAACCAAGGAGGATATTTCCTAAATTTCACTTCGATTTCTGTAAATCTCTGTCAACATGGGACACAAGTGTTTTAGTCCATTCTCACACTGCTGTAAAGAATTAACTGAGACTAGGTAATTTATGAAAAAAAAAAGTTTAATTGGCTGCAGGCTGTGCAGGAAGTATGGCAGCATCTACTTCTAGAGAGGCCTTGGGGACATTTTACTCATGGTGGAAGGTAAATGGGGAGTAAGTATGTTACACGGTAGGGGCAGGAGAGAGAGAAGGAGGAGGTGATACACGGTTTTAAACAAACCAATCTCACGATAACTCACGCAATCACTCACTCACTCACTATCATGAGAATAGCACCGAGATGATGGTGTTAAACCATTCATGAAAGATCCAACTTCATGGTCCAGCCCCATGATCCAATCACCTTCCACAAGGCCTCACCTCCAACATTGAGGATTACAATTTGACCTGAGATTTGGGTGAGGACACAGATAGAAACCATATCACTAGTAAATCTAACAAGTTCCTAACACTGTACTAGAGAAATTTTAGGTGCTCAATAGGTATATTATACTTGATTGATATACTCAATATCTACCCATTCTACTCTCATGAGGAGTCTCTGGAAAAATTAAAGATCCCATTCTTCTAATCCAATGTGTGAAGCTTTAAAAGATCAAGTTGGTGTAGATTTTTTTCCCTCAGCCTGTTAGGCACTGCCAGTTGTAGGGAAAGTCCAGAATGGAGGTAATAACTTTATTACATATCTACATCCCAGATGAGAGCTAACAATATTTATTTGTTGTTGGGAAATATACAACAGATTTATGAGTGTGTCTGTATGATTAGAAAGACTATGTGAAGTGTAAATCTTCTTAACTACCAATAACCCTTTGCAAAACAAAATGTCGCCTTTTTTTTACCACTTTTTCTTGTCTTTTACTTTAACCACACACAGGCCTTACTCTAGGGTTGAGAAAACCTTTTCCCTTATTGGTGTTCCATTTGGGGTATTTGAGTCATGTGAGAATGTGTTTTGTTACAGTAAATTTCCATTTATTTCTCTAATAAGAGAATATAATGTATTTATTTATTACAACAATAAACACAGCTATAAAATGAATCATAAAAAGTAGATGACATGAAAATTCCTGTAACTAATGTGTCAGCTATAATAGAGGAATAAATTAAATGATCCATCTGCTTCCTACCATTGATTTCACCATTTTCTTTAGTATTTGGGTATTTAAAATCAAGACAGCATTATTTATACTAATTATTCAATAACAAAAATGCCACATCTATATTGATTGGCTCTGTAGTATAATTTTGCCAATCCTTAACATACTGTTGCTTTTTCCAATACACTCAAACCTAATGAGCATATGAACTCCTTGTCTCATTAATATCATTTTGTGTTTAAATTATACCATTAAGTTTTATCTATGCTGGTTACTTACAGGCTTTTGTGTAATGAGTGAAAGATTAATCTATTATTGTGGCTGTGATTTCAAACAAAAGAAGAAAATAAATAAATAAGAAATAAATGCATGTGTTTCATGTGTGTTAAGCCATGGGATATAACCTTTCTGCTAATTCAGTTCAGCGGTGAGAGTCAAAATAACCAACAGTTATTGAAATAAATTAACTATTTTACATATTTCCCCTCATATTTTTAAGCATCTTAGAATAATATAGTATATATGTCACAATGAGATAGTATATACCTATATATATTTTCTCAGGAGACACAGCAAGAATTTGTTTTCATTTTTTCAAATATTTATGTGTGAATGTATATTATTATTTTAACCCTTACCTATGGATGAATACATATTTTTCTTGAACCCACACACATATTCATGACTTAGCCTAGCAAAATATTTGCAACATTTGGAGAGGCAATGATAATACAAAGCTGCCTCTGCAAATGCTTTTTCTTCCAATGTTTTAATTTAACTACATAAGAAATTCATGTAGGAATTCATTGTGATAATAAAAACACAGGTAAGAAAAATAAAATATAATTCATCAGATGTAATGACCCCTTACACCTTCTCTATCTGCTCCATTTTTCATTGCTGCATAATGAAACACTGCAAAACCTTGAAACCTAAGACAATAAGAATGTTTATTTCACTCATAGACAGACAATGTGGGTGGCAATGGTAGGTCCAGTTCTTCTTTATTCCATTGGCATCAGCTGTAGTGGTTTGACTGTTAGAAGCTGGAATCCTCAGAGGATGTGCTTGCTCATGTCTGACATGTCTCTGGGACCTCAGTGGAAGCAGCAGCTGAAAAAACTGCACACATCCTTTCTATGAAGCTGTTTGACTTATTTGTGGTAAAATCAATGTGTTCCAGAAACAAACATCTCAACAAGATGAGACATAAGGTACACTGGCCGTTTCTAAAAAATCTTTTCTATTTTGACCTCATTTTTAACTAAAGAACAGCTGCAAAATTAGTACAAAGGGTCTGAATACCCTTCATCCAGGTTTCCCTAATGTTGATAATTTACAAATACATGAGCTCTTTTCTCTGCTCATGATTTTGTGATCTTGAGAGTCAGTAGTTTGTGCTGGACACATCTGTCTGTTTCTGTTCATGAGTCCAGGACTTGCTGGTCTTAGTTTGGCTCAAGCCTGTGATTGTGGGCAGCTGTGGCTAATCTAACAAGTCTCAGCTGGGTTGGCTCCTCTTTACTCCACATGTTTTCTTATCCCCCAGCAGGTTAACCTGGACTTGTTCACAAGGGAAGAGCAGAAGAATTCCAAGGAAATGATCTAAAGTTAACCACACCTCTTCAGACCTAGGCTCAGAACTCATACAATGTTGTTCTGCCATAAATCAGTCATATGGCCATCCTAGATTGAAGGGTGGAGACAAAGATGCCATCGGGGATATTTCTCATAGGAAACTTAATAAACTTCAATTCAGAAAGTCATGTATTAGCATGAATAAGTGTGTTCTTCCATCCTTTATTAACTGCAGTTCTCAGAGCCTAAACAGGAACCACAAACTTTCTCATGTGAATACACATAACTCAGTTTCTGTGAAATTTGACAGCTCCACCAGAAAGCCCACAACTAACATTCTACCTTATTTTTGAAATTTTAATCTGATTCTAGTGTCTTCCCCTTGACTTTTCCAGCAGTCTTTCTCAGACTATTTTGTCCCCTGTCTCCAGGCACCTGTCCTGCTTAACCCACTTCGAGGCTTAATACAATCCTCATTCCCTGAAAGATCTCTGGTGTCACCTGAAACGCCAAACTGCAGATGCCAGGCTTTGACAGACTGTATTGATGGATTTTCTTTTTCTCTGTTGCTTTTTTTTCTTCTCTTTTCTTGTCCTTGCTGCAAGGTCTTCTGCCAATGTGTGGAGCCCAAGTAAAACTGAGATTCCAGAGTCTCATTAGCTTCAAACAGGAAAAATTTTGCAATCCTTTGTTTTAATATGATTCAATGTGACAATATCTATCATCTCTCTATCTTTCCATATGCATAGGCACAAAATACAAATGTGTGTAAATATACGCATATACTTGCTTATATAAGCTTCAAAAAGCAAAACAAAATGAGAAACAAATTAAGAATCCCTTGAAATAAGATTTATGAGGAAACAGCAAACATATTTAAAAATTGGAACACATTAACTGTATATGGTAACAAAATTTTTCAATTAAGTTCAAAAGAAAAGAGCAGCCATCATTTCTCTGAGAATATTAGTTTCCAAATCCACATCTTCCTTTTGTACTTCTTCTGATATGTCTGTCTAGCTTGCCAGTCATATCTATTTGGATGCTGATGGCATCTGAAAGATGATCCAAAATTGGACTCTTTATCTTCACCCTAAAATACATTCCTTATCCTTTATTCCACTTTTTTGTTGTTGGTGTTAAAGGTGCCAATATTTACTTTGCTATCAAAATCCATAGAATACTTTTTTTTTTTTTTTACAGCTTCCTAGTCCCAATTAACAGTGGAAATAAAATGATTCTGAATGTCTCAAGCCCCTGACAATCATTCTTTCTTCCTAATGCAGGCCTTCATTACCTCTTCCTCTGTGGTACTGTAGTCACCTAACTGGCATTTCTGCCTGCAAGTCACTTCTACTTATGAGAGAGAGGTGGGGAGGGTGGGGAGGAGAGAGGGATTTTGATGCTAGCTGTGGCACCTTATTTTTATTTACTATTTAAGAGACCTTAGGATGTTATTTACCTTAGCATTTCTCAGTTTCTCTGTCAGCAATACAAGCATAATCAAACCACATAGGTGATACACTGTGAGTCCACAGCATTCTATACCCTACTGTACATTCAATTTTCATGTATCATAGCTCTAACAAACGACTCCCTGATGCTAACATCTTTCACTGCTCTTCATTGCCCTCAGAATAAAGCACAAGCTTCTCAGCTTCGACAGATGGAGCTCACCGAGAACTCTCATCCACTCCTCATATATTCCTGACCCTGCTTTTATAGTTATGTCTTCATTTGTCCTGGAATGCCCTGTAGCAGGGTTGTTAGCAGCTCGGCTTTGCAGTCAAACTACAGGGCTTTACATCCCTGTTTTATTACATGTCAGCTGTAGGCCCTTGAACAGGTGGCTTCATCCCAGTATGTCTTCATTTACTCATTCATAAAACGAGACAATGATAGTTACTTCATAAGATTATTACAAAGGTTTAAAAAGTATTAAAGGTCTTAAAATAATACCTGAAGACATACTAAAGCCCTAAAAATAATACCTAACGACAGTAAGATTTCAATAAATATCAACTATTATTACAGAGTTTTACTCTTGGCATCCTTCAAACATCAGTGAAAGCTCATCCTTCAGGAAGCCTTTCTTAGTGCCATCAGTCAGATATAAACTTCTATTCTGAGCTTATACTCCACCTATATGCAGCTGTGGATATTTAGTTTCTGGCATATATTATAATTAAATGCATGCAGTACTCCTACTAAAACATCTACTCCTTCTGAGGAAAAGTATCTCTTTCATCTAATACATCATCACCAAATACAAAGTGTAAGTTCAAGAAGTACACCATGAATTAGTTGATTTATATCTGCCTACCAATAAAAATCATACCAAAACATAGAGTACAAGTAATTTAGAGCATTCAAAATGTCTTAACTGGCTTCATAAGGCCTACAGAAAATGCCAACTTCAGAGTTTCATAAGGACTCTAGAAAATGTGCTTTATTTTTATTTTATTTTTTATTGACTCAATAAAGAACAGAAAATCTGCTTAAAAACAATTGGAAGTTAATGCTAACTTTTAAGGAGGAGTTTTCATATGCTGGACACTAATTTTTGATGATAGAACATGGTTTTTTTTCCAGTTTTCAATTTTTAATTTTTGTGGATACTTAGGTGTATATATTTATGGGGTACATGAGATACTTTTTTTTTTTCAGATAGAGTTTCGCTCTTGTTGTCCAGACTGGAGTGCAATGGTGTGATCTTGGCTCACTGCAACCTCTGCCTACCAGATTTAAGCGATTCTCCTGTCTCAGCCTCCTGAGTAGCTGGGATTACAGGTGTCTACTGCCACATCCAGCTAATTTTTGTGTTTTTAGTAGAGATAAGGTTTTACCAGTTTGGCTAGGCTGCTCTCAAATTCCTGACCTCAGGTAATTCACTCGCCTCAGCCTCTCAAAGTGCTGGGATTACAGGTGTTTTGAGTCACCACGCCCGGCTGAGATAGTTTTATATAGTATTCAACACATAATAATCACATCAGAGTAAACAGGGAGAATATATATATATATATATATATATATATATATATATATATATATATTTTTTAATATATATATTTTAAAATATATTTTGAAACAAAAAATTACAATTATATGCTGCTACAAACTCCTTCCATTTTCACCTACTTATTTATGTGGATAATGTTTCTTAACATTTTCAACTATTAAAAAAATAAAGAAAATGTGTTTTACTTCCGGAAAGTAAAACACAAAGTGTATAGCAACTGTACACATTAAATATGTTTAATTGGCCCATCTTCATTAGAGGTCAGAATAAATTCTGCTATGGAGTTTCATTTATTATACATAAAAAATAGACCACAAAAATAAGAAATTTGAGGCTAAAGATTGGCCTGTCTTGTTATATGTCAGGTTTAAGCAGCACATAGCATTTAGAAGCTTAAACTCTCACTAAAAATAAAAGTATTATATATCAAAAATATGTTCCTGCCCACATTGTTATTTGCTTTCTGACTTAAAAAAAAAAAAAAAAAAAAAAAAAAAAAAAAAAAAAAAATGTGCAGGGATAAAAAGCAAAACAAAGGGGAAATAAAATTAACCAAAAACAAAAAATAAAAATATTAATTTAAAAAAATCTTCGCCCGCCCCCATTTTTTTTTTGTTGCGTACTTAAAAAAAAAAAAAAAAAAAAAAAAAAAAAAAAAAAAAAACATCTGCAGGGATCTAATGCTACACAATGGGGAAATAACAGTCTCCACAATAAACAGTGCTGCAAAAATTTTATGTTTTCTTGCAAAAGAATAAAGTTGGATCCTTTATGCCTTATACAAAAATTAACTAATAATGAGCTAAAGGCCTAAAAATGAAACCCAAAACCATAACCTAGAAAAAAGCACATTGGAGAAAAAGCTTCATGAAATTGGGTTTGGCAATAATGTTTTGGAGACAATACAGAAACAAATACAGACAAATGGGAATGCCTCAAACTCGAGAAGTTCTGCAAATCAAAGTAAACAATCAGTGGAGTGAAAAGGCAACCTACAGAATGAAAGAAAATATTTGCTAATCATAAATCTAATAAGGGGCTTAAATCCGGAATATATAAATATCTCCTACAACTCAATGACAGAATAACCCAATTTTTAAAAATGCATATGAAAATACATTATAATATCACTAAGCATGGGAGAAATTAAAATTGCAATGATAATGATATATCATTTTCACCCACTAGGATGGACACAATTAGAAAAAAACATATTGTCAAGTATTTGCAAGGATGTGGAGAAATTGGATCCCCTGCGTATTGCTGATAAAAACATTAACTGGTACAACCACTATGGAAAACAGTATGGTAGTGCCACGAAAAATTAAAAATAGAATTACCATATAACCTAGCAATCCCACTTCTGAGTTACAGCCAAAGAAATTCAAAACACGATCTTGAAGAGATATCTTCACAACATTGTGTACTGAAGAATCATTTACAATAGCAAAGATATGGAAGAAACCCAAATGTCCAGGGATGGGTGAATGGATAAAGAAAAAATCATATACATACACAATGGAGTATTATTCTGCCATAAAGAGAAATGAAATTTTGCCATTTGTAGCAACAAGGATAAATCTGGACAACCTTTTCCTAAATGAATTAAGCCAGTCACAAGACAAAAACTCTGAGTTCACTTAGGAAAAAGAAAGTAGAATGGTGGTTTCCAGGGATCATGGGGAATGAGAAATGAAGAACTGGTGTTCAGTGGGTATAGCATTTCAGTTTTATGAAATAAAAAATTCCAGAGCTCTGTTGCACAACAATGTGCAGATAACATCACTTAATCATTTAAAATGATTAAGATAGTAGGCCGTGCACGGTGCACAGTGGCTCACGCCTGTAATCCCAGCACTTCTGGGAGGACGAGGAGAGCGGATCATGAGGTCATGAGATCGAGACCATGGTGAAACTCCGTCTCTACTAAAAAATAAAAAAATTAACTGGGCGTGGTGGCACACGCCTGTGGTCCCAGCTACTTGGGAGGCTGAGGCAGGAGAATTGCTTGAACCCGAGAGGCAGAGGTTGCAGTGCGCCAAGATCACACCTCTGCATTCCAGCCTGGCACGGGGTGACAGAGCAAGACTTTGTCTCAAAAAAAGAAAAAGAAAAAAAATGATTAAGATAGTAAATTTTACATAACATGTATTTTATCATAATAATTATTTTTTAATTGTTCAGGGTCCACAAAAATTAATTACAATTTTGGGATGGTATTTTGGAAGAAGTTGTATTGAACAGCTTCTGCTTTTTAATTGAAGGGACATTTATCATTCAATTTTTCCAAAACCCAGAATTCTAAGTGCAACTCTACTGCCGTTTCCTGAGACCAGGCCTACCAGTAAGGTAAAAGCAGAATCTAAGATAATATATTTATCATACAAATGAAGGTGATTCATACTTTTTTCTTCTCTCCCACGTTTCTTTTCCTTTTCATCTCTTTCTAGAGATGTTTATCTTCTGCATACATATTACCTAGATCACTGGATCTTCTAATTAACATTAATGTTGAGTATGCCTACCACATACCTGGTATCGCTGAGATAAAAACAGAGTAAGCTGCTATGATATACCTTATCAGGCTGGGGAGAACAGCTCTCAAGTCTCTGCAGAGACCAAAACTTCTTGAGGGAAGAATTATGTTTGCAATACTATGCTATGGCTGCAAGGACATCAAAAGAGGCCTCTAGACTGTGTACAAACTTTGAATCTGTGAAATTATTGACCAGGTGATAGTGTTCTTCATATGTTTAGGCCAAACAAAACTGCTTTCATTCCAAACAAAGGTCTTCCTTCTACATAACTGATTGATCTCTTGGGAAAAGCCCTCATGCTCTGGGTACCCAGGATGATATCTTTGGCTGCAAGGACAGAAATCCTAACATCATTGACCTAAATTATAAATCTATTTATTGTCTTAGATAATAATAAGAACTGTAGAAGTAGGATATTCCTGGTTCATTAAATAAACAGCTTAATGATATCATCATGGCTTAGGTTGCTCCTTTTTTCTCTGCCAGCCTCTGTGTTCACCCTTTCCATGGCCAAATAATGTCTATTGGAGTTCCATTTGGCATGTCCTTCCTTCCATGGTATTCTACCTGTCTTTAATTATATATATTCTGAGAAAATCTAATTCAACAGTCTTTTCTATGTATTTGGTGAGTAGACTCCTACACTTGTAAATTCTATGCTAGACTGTAAGAGTTTCAAAGATTACTGAGATATGGTTGTTGCCCTTAACGATCTTAAAGGATTAGACAAACAGACATTCACCACACCATTGGATTCAATCCGAAAAGACATAAATTCATAGCTACTGACAAGTGACTTGACACCTGGGGGACTCTGAGACTAACACGATTGAGATTAGAGTTAGGGGATAATGAGGAAAGACACTGTGTACTGAGGACACAACTTGAGGCTTAGATGGAGCCCTTTAACGCTAGGAAATTCTGGACTTTTCTATAATTTAGACCAGTACAATTTCCTCTAATTTAAAGGATTATACTGATATAGTGAACAAATGCATGAAGCTGCAGAAGGCCTGAGTGTTTCAGAAACAGCCAGAAAAAAATATAAAAATTCTTTTGCAAGAGTAGAAAAAGAATAAAAACATTCCACAATATAGGGTATTTGTCAACAACCAGCACATTTGAGAGTTGACATTTTCCTCCAGTGCCAGCCCACGCCATATATTTCCATGAAAATCTATCTAAAAGGTAATAGAAAGTGGGGCCAAGTTGATGAAATGTCATTTTCTCTGACTGCTTGATTTCCTTTCACCCTCCTCAAGTTGACTCCCTGACTGTGTCATGCGTAGGTTAATTGACACAGATGGTTTTGTTAAATGCAGAATTTCCTGCACATACAGCGTAAGTTGTATCATGGAGGTAGCTATAAGCCAGGCTGAGATGAGACATGATGATGATGATGATGGTAATGAAGATGTCAACAATGGTAATATCTACAATTTATTGAGTGTTTGTTTCCCATATTCCAAGCACTATTCTAAAGATATTACATACATAATTTCCCCATACCACTACTACCATTTTGTTGAGAGTTGCTGAAGCTCCGCAAACACAAGTTACTTTCTTATAGAATTATAGCTTGTAAGTGAAAGGGCCAAAACCAGATAAAAACCTGTCTAACTCCAAGCTGTGGCATTTTATCTAATATGCTACAGTCACTCTACATTTTGTCTTAGGGGTTCATATTGGCATGAGGCCCTGGCATGTACCTAATAAGTGTATGACAACCATGGCAATGGAATGCTGCCCACTTTCTCTTACTGACACAGAGATCAGTATCTCCTTGCTTATTTGGAGGGAGTTTGAGGGGTCTAACTGGATGCCCAGCTCAGTCTAGATGAGGACTTCTTAATCTTGACATTACTGACATTTCGGATCAGACAATTTTGTCATGAGGACTGTCCTGCAAATCGCAAAATGTCTAGGTCACTGGGTGATCTTCGGCAAGTCACCTGACTGTTAAGTCAGACACAAATAATACAACATATGAGTAATGCACCTTTAAAGTGATGACTACTACATAAAATTAAATGCTATGTAAAGCAAAGAAGTTATTATGTCTCCTTATTTCCCTAAAAAGAAGGCTTATAAGGTTTACTCTTCATGAGGATCATTTGGGTCAACTTCCATTGCACCTATGTTATTTATAGGCCCCACTTTGTTACTCTAACAATTTTTCTTGTCTGACCTTATAGTATTCTATACCCATTGCTTTCTGTAAACTGTTATTTGTAGTGTGTTCCAAAACCCCCCAAATTTAAGTTAGGAATTAGTATGTAAACAGTAATAAACATTGCATTTCTGCTGATTGTGGTATGAATGGGAGTTCAGATGAAAAGGTGTCTACTTGCAGTTGTCCGATGACATACTACACCTACTTCAGGCAGATTAAGCAACTGCAATACGATTGCTCTTCAATCGTAGAATCTCTTCTGAGTGGAAAGGTAATTCTATGTACTTGCTCTGAGGATGTCTTCGAATTTCAAAATGCCACCCCAGAAAAAAATTCAATTAGTATGATTTTGTCTCACAAATAAGACGCTCTCCTAGAGGGATCACAGGTACCATCATTGCTCTCTCAGCTTTGCTGATTAGCCTTGCACGCCTGTACGCATGTATCGGAGCAATGCTGAGCTTTCACATGACACTTAAGAGCAACCCTTAGGAATATTTATTAATAAGAATTCTATGGACTATTACCCTGCATCTATAGTAAAGTCCCCACAGAAACCTCATAATTTGACATCATTTAGGAGGAAACATTCATTAAGTTAAGCTCCCCAGTGAAGCTTATGCTATTAGCCTGAACAATGTGTATCCTCTGAAATCCAGGTCATGGGGTTATAGTCAAGATGAAGTTGCTCTAGAAAGAATAAAGGAAAAGGCTTTTGGGTTTAATCCAAATATAACAATGGGTCTCCCTTCCTCCATGGCTATACCAGAGAGCACATAGCACTCTCTTTTCACCATTGATCAAGAAATTATGACTCCTCAGAGAAATGCTTTGATGTGGGAATTGCACTAACAACTGGATAAGGAGGTACAGTACATGCAAGCAAAACATGCATTCTAATTTAATAAAATCCTAGAAGATCAAGGTAAGATTAGACAGATAGACATAGTGTGATCACTAGTCCAAACCTCATGTATGCTTTAATTCTTACTACATGCCTATGCTGTGTAGTCATTTGAGCAATGCTAGGATACATACAGTGATAGAAAAATCACTACTTTCATATGGCTGGGAAGCTTTAGTCATTATTTATTATGTAAACATTTATTAAAAGGTTAATTTTTGATAGACATTCTGCTATAAAGACACACACACACACACACACACACACACTCCATAGACAAACCAGTAATTACAATAGCACATTCTTCCTTATTTTGAACTGAATTATCTTCACCTAAAACTGACTCCCTATTCCTAGATTAAATTCTTAAGGGCACACATAACATGCTTCACAATCTTCCACGGGCCAAATCCTTCAGCTAGCATGGTTTCATCAGGTTTCTCTTCTGCAGGCTAACAATTCACCCATTTCCATTCACTCCTAAATTGATCTGTTCATTCACTCAACAAGCATGTTTTAATTAGATATTACATATCAAGTCTTAGAGATGGAGCAGAAAACATGTAGACATTGTCCCCATTTTCATTAAGCAGATGATCTGCTGTTTTTGTAGTTTTCATTATTTTTGCATGAAAACATTTTCCTACAAATCTCTCTCCACTTACTACTTGAAATAACATCTAGTGTATAAAGAAGTATGTAATATAGGCACTGCCTTTCAGAAATTAAAGTCTTGTAGAGCCAATATACACAGTATAGTATAATATAGTTCCCACATCTTTGTTTTTATCATTAATTGCCAAGGTAATTAGTTATATGGCAATATTTTTATTGGTATATTTCCATATACTATCATATCTTATGTAGATAGAGATATTTAAGATATGTGGTTACCTAAGAATTGCAGCATGTATAATTAACAAAAAATGCACACAGAAGACCATATCAGATTTTTATTAATTATAGAGGCCATGTGTAAGCTTTAAGAACTCCTATAATTTGTAAATCAGCAAAGCCCATTTACCAGAACAAACCCACAAAAATTGATGCTTTATTCCTTTCTTGTAATGATTTTTGAAAACTTGAGACTTACAAATTACACATGCTACAGTGGTAATCACATATCTATATGTGTTTGTCACTTTCTTAGAAATAATTTCCCTGACCATCCAATATGAGATTGCATACAGTGATCCTCTCTCATATGGTCATGGTTTTATTTTCTACAGATCATTTTCACCATCTTAAATTGTCTTTATAATCAATTTATTCACTTGTTTATGTCTTTATTGCCCCTATTGTGGACCCACCCCCACCCCTAACTAGAACGTCAGCTTATAAAAACAGGTACCTTAGTGATATTATTTGTCACTGTGTCTCCAGCTGGCATAAAATGAACAGGAAAAACATTATGCATACACATGCATGCACACATCTTTCAATGAATGATTGAACTAGAGGAAATGTATTTTTCACACTGGCTTATTCCATAAAGAGCTGTCAATCCTTCTAAGCAAAGTGCTCATTCTTGGAACTTTACCTTAACGGGGTGTATCTAACGTTTTCTAGCAACTTCTCAACAGTGAAAATTAACTCTGACTTTATTTTCCACTAATAAAAAAATTATATGCAAAATCACAAATGTAAGTTATTTCTATTTTAAAATTTATAGTTTGTATTTCTATCTACAATTTTATTTTGGTTAATTACATATGAGGCATGTGGGACTGGGATAAGGATGGGTCAAGGATATTTGAGCCACATGTGATCTTTATTTTAGCATTCCAGACAATATAGGAAATTTCAAATTATATTTCTTATAGCTCTCTCTCAGTATTGTTTTAACATTAAAAAATTAGTAGTTACTTAGTTTAATAAAACATTTTATAAAGATGATTTTGGTGATCAGGTATGATACAGATACTAACTTTATCCTAATAGCCTTGAAAAATTCTTAATTTTCCCCAATAAAACAATAATATTTTCCAAACAAACAAACAAACTCACAAGAAAATCAACTGTATTCTACTATCCAAGAGCTCTTCAAAATGAGCACAGGTAATAGATATCTGTTTTGTATGTTATCTAGTAATGCTTTACAAACATATAAAGAGATTTTATTTTGTCAAGACATGTTTGATACGATCATGTCAAAATAGATTGCTTACGCCTGATATAACATTCTACTCTCATCTTAATGCCTGAGAAACTGTCAACAACTTGAGATTTTCCTAAAGACTACTGCTCCCCTTACAAAAATATTTTTCAAGTAAATATACATGTATATCTCAGTACAGGTATTTTACCATCTGAGCAGCACCACCCAATGCAGGGTCAGAGAAGACTCTGGGTTAGATTATATTAGCATATTAATTTACAGCTCCCTCTTGAATATATTACTGTTTCTTAGTGGTGTTGTTTGTGTTAATTCTCCTACTGCTGGTAGCTTGTTTTTGCTACAAGTTTCTACGTACTTAGTAAAGGACATCTGTTTTTGCATTAAAACCTCCTAATACTGAGAAGCGTGTTTGCACCTCCTCTTACAAATGAACAATTTCTGATAGGAGAGATGAGGTAATTCACCCAAAACAAAATAGCAAGAAGAAGAGAGAGGCAGGATTGGGTTTGGAACTACAGCTAAACTGAAGATACTAGAATTGGAAAAATGCTCTAAGGGAGGCTCATGAGAGAAGGAGGTGAGTAGGAAAAATTACAAAATTGGGAAATTAGGAATGATTCCACTTAACTTTGCAGCAAAACAAATAATATTTACATCCTCTTTTAAAGTGGACACACTTATGAGTTCATTCACATTACATAAACAGCCTGTGGCTCATACCATAGAGCTGGCTATCTGTGAGTATCCAACTGCATAAATCTCTTTAAATGCCATCACATGCAAAGAAACACTGTGTCTTCCAAGAGACCAGATTTAGCTGTAATTTCATTGAATTTATTCATTTCTGCACTTACACATTGACTCTTCCAAATATTTGATTATAGAACCAAAGGTGCCATGCTCTGCCCCAGACCTGGAGGAACATCCCACCTTCCTAAGAGCAACAGTCAATATTCAAGAGAACAGACCCAGACTATCCACCTGTCTCCAATCCTAACATCTCTTCTGTGCATAAAGTTCAGTTCAACAAAATCCAAATCTTGGAAAATCTTTGTGAAGCATAAACTCTTGAAAATCTCTCTTCCCCTCACTGTTACAACCAACTGAATCATTTAACCACAGGTCCTCAGGATGATTTCCTGATAAGTTAGAATATTTTTTAAGCATCAATCAAATTCTCTTAGTCTTAGGTCAACTAGAAATTATGGCATTCATTAAAAAGAGAAAAGGCTATGGAAAACATGTATGTTCCTTTATATCAATTCACAAGCCATTAAAAGTATTTTCAGCTTATTCAATGAGAAATAAAAACCTATCATAAAATTTTACAAATTGATTAAAATACATATGGAAAGAGTTTTTTTGTTTGTTCATTTTGTTTTTTCAGTACTCTTAAAGCTTTTCAGGATAAGAAAAGTTTAGCTTACGAGTTACCTCAACTCTAATCTGAACTTGTGAACCCCAATTTTCCTCTAAATCACAGGTCCAACTCCTCTTCGTTCCCTTTAAGAGAGGAATAAAATGCTTAAGTAAACCTCTATACATACGAGTTTGCTGTCATGACATTTTTTCCGAAGTAAGGGCCAAAAATGTGAAAAAGTGTGTAAATCCTTAATTGTATGCACAGTCAGGAGACTACACATTGTATAAATGTGAGTTGGCCAACACTTCGGTTACTTTTCTTGGCTTCTGAAAATGCAATAAAATTGCATGAAAGAAGCAAAGGGGAGAAGTGGCTTCTTGCATACAGATAAAAACAGAAAATCAGTTGTTTTTATCTATGTTTATATCTCTCAGCCATTTAGCTACTTATTATATTCTTCATAACCTTGAAGATATTTCATAAAAAACAGAAATGCTAACAAAGAAAGTTAAACTAATTAAATGGAACCTACTCTTTGACATGCAAATGTGTTTTAGTTTTGCCCTGCTAGACCATATGCTTCATTATGATTAAAAATGTCAAACAATATTTCGCCTGCTGGGAGTGTAGGTTTTACTTCTACTTTTCAGTCTTACTCAAACCTCCTTAATGCATAATTTATGAAGTAGAGCAGCCTTTGGTTGCTTTTTTAAAATTACAAACTATGAACACTATGGTGGCACTTTGCTAAATGGTTTTGCACATATTGGCTTTTGAACCTTTATAGAATAAAAGTACACAATAAGAACCTCCTTCTGGATGATTATTCTCTTATATGCAACTTTCAGAGGAGAAAATAATCTGGCTGCATCAATAGAGCTGTTGAGTCAAATCTTCCATCTACTCAATTCATGAGTTTGTCTTTCATTTTGGGTGATGCAATCCTCAAACTACTTATTAGTCTTTCTCATTTCTCACTAACAGCCCTTCCCTCATCCTACCTTTTACTGAGAAAGTCATTGATTAGGAGTTATGTGGAGAGCACTTACTAGCTGAAAGCCAAAGTGGCATATTAAAGCGAGCTGCTTTCTCCCTAGCCACATCCTCTGCTGTTCTGTGAGCTTAAATGAACTTGCCAGGTGCATTTGCAGTGTGCCAAGGCCGCTGGAAAAATAATTCCCTTTGTAATAAGAAATACCTAAAGGACAAGGGAACAACATATTTGGGGAAATCTAGAGAGTTGGGGACACCAAGGTTTTACAACTATAGTTTTAAATAGCTACGTTTTGTTTAATAACTTTTAGAATAATAGATTACCATGGTCATATTTTCCTGTCCATCCAAAAGGGTAGTTGAGAAGATCTGGTGAGATAATATATGCTTAGAGTCGGGCCTCACTCATGGAAAATGTTCAATATATGTTTGTATTAATTTTTCCTTTATGCAAGAGTCACCTGTGCCAAGGGGAGCTGAGATTTCTTTAGGAGAAACTCTTGAAAACTTACCTTAAAAAAGGAAGATGAGAATCCTAGCATTATAGCTATGATTGACAAATGAGGGATTCTACTTTGTACACATTAAAATGGCTATAATCAAAAGGAGCCAAAATTAAAACGTGTTGGTGACTATGTGACGCAACTGAAACCCATATGCGTTGCTAGTAGGACTATAAAATGATGTGGTCACTTTAGAAAATAGCTTAGCAGTTTCTCAAAATGTTAGATATAGGGTTTCTATATGACCCAGCAATTACACCCCTAGGTATATACTCAAGAGTAACAAAAACATGTCCACACAAAAACGTGTACAGGAATGTTTATAACAGCACTATTTATAATAACTCAAAAGTAGAAACAACCCAAGTGTTTGTCAGCTGATGACTGGACAAATAAAACATGGCATATTCATAGGACAGATTATTATCCGGCCATTTGGAAATAATGAAATGCTGATAAATGCTACCACATGGATGCACTTTGAAAACACTGTGACAAATAAAAAGGCCAGATGACAAAGACCACATATTATATGATTCTATTTCTGTGAAATCTCCAGAAAAGGCAAATTCATAAAGACAGGATGCCTGAGTGGTTGCTTCAGACTGGGGGATGGAAGGTGATTGCTAACGGTACAGGGTTTTCTGTTGGGTGATGAGAATATTCTAACACTATTGGTGGTGGTGGCACAACTCAATGAATATATTAAAAATCACTGAATTGTGCACTTTAAAGGGATAAGTTTTATAGTATGTGAGTTATATCTTAATAAATGCCTTAAAAAGAAATAACAAATAGGTAAGAACCAATTCACAGGGTCCCAGAATGGAAGATATTATACATATGTGCTGCGGTATCTTGTACAATAAAGTAGAATATCAATTTGAAAAGTATTTTTTTCCTGTCAAAAGTCAAATCACACCAAATTAAAGATGTTTAGTGTATTGCACATATAAAAGAACAGTTTGAGAACTGAAAAGCTATCAACTGCAAAGTGGTAAGAAGCCTGCTCACAGCAGTTACACAGTTTATAGAGCATAAAGGAGAATTTATTTTGACCTATTTTTATACATTAGCATTTTTTTTGGAGACGAGGTCTCACTCTATCACCCAGGCTAGCATGCAGGAGCAAGACCATAGCTCACTGCAATCTCAGCTTCCCAGGCTCAAGGGATTCTCTCATGATTCTCTCACCTCGGCCTCCAGAGTAGATGAGACTACAGCACCAGTCATCCTGCCCGGCTAATTTTGTTGATCGACATGGGGTCTCACTGTGTTGCCCAGGCTAGTTTTGAACTCCTGGGCTAAAGTGGTCCTCCCACCTTGGCCCCCCAAAGTGCTGGGATTACAGGCATGAGCCACTGTGCCAAGCCCATTAGGCATTCTTCTTAAGGCAAGCAGAGCTGTTAAACCTGCTTTGTCTACAGCTGACTGTCTTAGTTTCACTGAATCATGCTTCTAAGAACTTTAAGCTTCCTTTTTTGTTTCATTTATGATTAAAGCTGGCATTCCAGTGAAATCAGAATACTTAAGTTTTGGCTACCTGGTTTAGAACAATTGGCCTTGGGGTATATCCAAACTACGGCCTCCATTTTTTTCTTTTTCTTTCCCCCCCCCCTTTTTTTTAAAAATGCTACTTTAAATTCTGGGATACATATGCAGAACGTGCAGGCTTGTTACATAGGTATACATGTGCCATGGTGGTTTGCTGCACCCATCAACCCTTCACCTACAGTAAGTATTTCTCCTAATGCTATCCTTCCCTTAGCCTGCCACCCTCCAACAGGCCCTAGTGTGTGATTTCCCCTCCCTGAGTCCATGTGTTCTTATTATTTAACTCCCACTTATGAGTGAGAACATGCGGTGTTTGGTTTTCTGTTCCTGTGTTAGTTTGCTGAGAATGATGATTTCCAGCTTCATCCATGTCCCTGCAAAGGACGTGAACTCATCTTTTTTTATGGCTAACACTCCTTCATCTGTATAATACATGTATAAGTCTTGCTCAAGAGTCTACCTTGGAGAAAGTGTCACAACAAACTATCTTGCCTCCCGAAGTAAATATTGACTTTGACCTCTTTCAAATGGTCAGAACTGAAGACCTGATGACTTTTCATGCTCAGCATGAGGACCTGAGGAACATCAATGAGTATTAGAGTTATTGATCTGCAAAGCCATGTCCAGTGAGTGACATAGCTCAGTCTGCGCTTCTCACTTTTCCTTGTCTCACAGGACCGACTCCCTGGCCTATGACACAGATAAAGAAAGGAGTTTACTCTCTTTAGAGAAAGCAAGAGAACAAGAGGGGAAGGAGAAGGAGAAGGAAGAGGAGGAAGAGGGTAGGCAAGGGACGGGATGGGGAGGGAGCAAAAGAGGGAGGGAAAATGAAGAGAAAGAAAAAATGAATGGAGGGAGGGAGAGGGAGAAAGAAAAGGAGTCGTTGCATTCACACAGTGGTAGCAGCTAACTTCTTCATGTTTTATTTTGTTTTGTGTTGTTTTTTAATTTTCTTTAGCTTTAGTTTTTAGTAAAAGAAAACTGAAGGCACCTTTTTCTTTTACTCTCACCTTTTAACTCTTTCTATTCCCATCTCCCATCCACCTGGTACCACTTATCTCTTGTAGCTCCAGAGTCTGGTACCTTGATGCCGACTGGAATCTAACATGATAGCTGGCTGTGCAGAGCACACGGGCATGGGTCCTGCAAGCCTCCCGTCACTCTGTTCCAAAGTACTTACTGTGTATTTTTACTACTTTGTGGAAAATTCATTAGCAAAGAGATTGTTGCTGCAAAGCCTGGAATTTATGTCTTTCTATGCATTCAAGACAATCTCAAATGCTGTAATAACCCAAACACTGATAAAAACAATAATAAAACTAAACACCCATTTGCCATATGTCATATATTAGACTCTGTTCTGTGTTTTCTGTTTATTAACTCAATTAATTCTCATACAGCCTATGACCTGGATATTTATTTCTATTTTACAGATAAGAAAATTGAGGCTTGGCAAAGTAAAAGACCAGGATCAGAGTGATAAAGCAGGATTTGAACCCAGGTAGTCGGAACCTAGAATCTGGAGTCTTTGCTGCCGAGCTAGCAGTGCCCCAGCCTGACTGTGCAACTTATCATTAATTGAGAAAAATTTTAGATGAATAATGCCAGGATCATTCTCCCAACTTAACAAGACTTTCTGGGACCCTACACATCGGTTAATTTTTAAAAGCTTCCTCAGGGGACGATAATAGGCAATAAAAGTTAGGAGCACTGTGAACTAAATGACCTAAATGGAGAAAGTCTATCCTTTGCATTGTTTTGTTTTAGTAAAGGCAAAGTCTCAGTTTGGAGCTATTATGTCAGGTTTAATAACATTATTTTCTTTATATTTACTTCTAAAGTTATTATCTATATACAGCAAATGAGAAATATATGGATGTACACAGATATATTGTTAAATATAGATACATGAAACAAAGATAGGTTAAATATTGAAAATATATGCTTATTTTAGTGAGCTAAACTAAAGTGGTTTATAGTGGGAGAATTAAGGGCAATAACATCAGAATGCAGAATTGGGAGTAAAAACCCTTAAATCAGTCACTAATGCACCTCTGATTCTCAATTTGCTCCTTTGCACTTCTGGATGTCAGTCTTTAATGCCAAATGGACTCCCACACTGCAAGTTTCCACTTGAATGGTCTGCTATTTAGCTTGTTCACAGCTATGTAACAGAGAGTAGTTGCTCGATTATTTGTGAATTTAACAAAAAATAAAAGAGAGAAAGAGAGAGAGGAAACAGGGGGCTACCAGTAGAAAGATGGAAGGAAAAGGAGAAAGTTAAAGAATAACTTCACAAAATATATCACATATCTATCTATCTATATCACAAAGATATATATACACAGAGAGAGAGAGAGAGAAATCAGTACATTAGGCTAGAAGAATCAATCTTTGTGTGGAATTTCAGTCACTAAGGATAAGTAGGTAATGAAAATAATTTTAAAAGTTTCCTAATAGCCCTCAGATGGCCCCAGATTTAATGAATTGCCTTTTTCAGAAAATTATTTTCTCTCCATCTTCTATATCTAAACAAATACACAATTTCTGCTTTCATTCTCACCCTGCATTAACGTGACACTAGCAGTTAGCATTCTTAAAACCAAGGATTTGTCTTTACTTTGTAGAAGTTAATGCTCTGGCATAGCCACAATCTTGATTTCTGAAGCCGGAAAATATGTCTAGAGGTCTTAGCAAACCCACAAGTTAGATCCAACCCTCCCCTACAGCTCACCCCTTCCCCAGCCAAGGCCCTTGGTTCATAGAGCGTGGATAGAGGCCTATGGTGTTTCTTCCCAGCCTCCAGTAGACATATTACATCAGGAGAGGCCTATTGTGTTTTCAGCTGGTAACAGTGACTCCAGTAAGGCTGTAGGCAGAGAAAGAAGGCTGAAAACTCTTGTAGTATCCAGGCAAGAAATCTAGCAGGTGAGAAATCTCTTAAAGTATGGGCACGCATGTGTGTGTTCTGACGTACATGGGAGGTGGAGGTGTAGGCAGAGTGACAAACTGTGAGAATAAGTAAATGTATAATCAACAGGAGTCAGTGATTAATTTAGAAAGAGGGAGGAGAAAAGAGGATGTCTTTGTTGATTTTATACTACTATAACGAAATGTCGAAGACACGCTATATATGGAAACAAAATTTATTTAAAACTCAGAAATTTATTTTCTTATGATTCTGGAGACTAAGAAATCCAAGATCAAGGCACTAGCAGATTCAGTTGTCTGGTGAGGAATACTCTGCTTCCAAGATGGCACCTTGAAAGCTGAGTCATCCAGATGAAAGGAATGCCATGTCCTTATACAGCAGAAGGCAAAAGGGGAATAGGGGAAACATAATGTGTCCTAACATGGCAGAAAGCAGAAGGGAAAAAGGGATGAACTCTTTCCATCTAGCTCTATTATGAAGTTGCATAATCTCATTCATGAAGGCAGAGCCACACCATTGAAAGGCCGTGCCTCACATTACTACTGCACTGGGAATTAGGTTTGAACATGAATTTTGGAGGTGACCAAAACACTTGAGTCATAGCAGAAGTTCTCTGGCTTGAATAGCCAAGGAGATGGTGGTGTCACTATGGAGATGATGAATCCTAAGATGGAGCTGTTTTGAGGAGCCCCATGGAAAGCTCCATGGATCAGAGGAGCCTGCAGGATTTTGGGCTGAAAGTGAGCTGCAGCAGTTAGAAATTCCAAGTGGAGATAGCTTTTTGAAACCACCCATTTTAATTTGAAATATCAAAAACACAGGATTCAAAGCAGGAATACAGAAGAAATGCATGACATGACGTATGAAATGAAGACCTTTTACAAGTGCAGCCGATTAGGAGAGGAAGAGACTAAGGTGAAGAAAAGAGAAAAAAAAATCAATAAAGAAATAAAATGTTCCACAACTGTCACTCTAGTCAGGAAGGCCCACAGAGACAAATTTTGATGACGGACAGTGATCTCCTGCAGCAAAATGAGTCACTGACCCCTACTATTAGGTTGGTGCAAAAGTAATTGCAGTTTTTGTCGTTAGTTTTACATGGCAAAACTGCAATTACTTTTGTACCAACCTAATAGTTAGAAACTGGTTTTCTCTGAATGAATGAATATAATTAGTTTGAATGATTTTTTTTAATGCCACGTGAATCACTATTCTATGATTCGAGACATCACCTCAGACCACCTCCCATCTCTAAGCTGTCATAACCATCCTACCTCAAGGCAGAGTCCAGCTTTTACATCACATCCAGAGGGGGTTGCACAAATGCAGAAGGTCAGTACCTTAAAGATTACTCTGATGTGAGGTCAGGCGCTGTGGCTCAGGCCTGTAATCCCAGCACTTTGGGCGGCTGAGTCAGGTGGATCACCTGAGGTCGGGAGTTCGAGACCAGCCTGACCAACATGGAGAAACCCCATCTCTACTAAAAATACAAAATTATCCAGGCATGGTGGAACATGCCTGTTATCCCAGCTACTCGGGAGGCTGAGGCAGGAAAATTGCTTGAACCCGGGAAGTGGAGTTTGCAGTGAGCCAAGATTACACCATTGCACTCCAACTTGGGCAACAAAAGTGAAACTCCATCTCAAAAAAAAGAAAAAAAAATATTACGCTGATGTTTATGTTTGAACTTAATAGTGTGCCCAGTCAGTCATGATGGGAAGATAAGAGAAATAGGCCATCTATTCTGCAGGATTTTAAAAGAACTGGAAATTCAAATGTCAAGTAAGCTATAATGGCATGCTCTAAAATAGCAACTCTGACTAAAGATGGAAGGACGGTGAAATGAGAATAGTACTAAAAATGCAACTGAACATTTACTAGACTTTATAGCAACATTTGCACCACAGAGAAAATCAGCATCAGCATCCTAAAGCAAAGTGCTAATTACACATGCATCAAGAATGTTTGTCACAGCCAGGTGCCAATGACTGAAGTCCGCAACAGGAAAAAAAAAAAGAATCAGCACATACAAGGGAAATCATTTATTGTCAGTGAGATACTCTGCTTAATTAAAGTCATAAATGGTCATTATTAAATTAAAAGGGGCTTGGTGTGTCCTCACCTGTGTATTAATTTCATATATTTCATAGCCAGGAACCCAATTAGTTTCCACTTCTATAGTTAATCAAAAAATATTAGGTAATTAACTTTCACAATACAGTCTAACCAGATTCCTAGTACAATAATATCCTGAATGTTCTCCTCTCACTTAATGTATTAATAACTGTATGTTCTTTTCTTCCATAGACATTAACTGGGTTTCATATTTATTTGCAACATTTTGAAAGCCCTGCTTAATGATAAGTTGGGTATTTTTCCTTAAACTGAAATTTGTTGAATGTTACTCAAATCATCAAACCTAAAAATGAAAATGAAAATTATATCTGCAGAGATCAGTTTGACCCTCTTCCATATCTCTACTAAAATAATGTCCAGCTAGCATTATCAGCTTTCCTAACAGCATATATAACAAAGCCTAATTTGTTACATTTTAGCATCATATGAAGTTATAAACAAAGCATTCAAGAATATTGTCAACTGGTTCTCTTTTAAAATTTTACAAGTGAATTCATCATCACTGATAAAATCATTGTCAACTCAGTTATCTTTCTAAATTGCATTTCTTTTAAGGATAAAGAGAAAACTAAATTGCTTCAGCTTCATGTTAGTATAAGGTAGAAGGCAGAGAGTCACTGCAATCTTGGTAAGTAAAGAGGCTCAATTTTCAATACTGTTTTGACTTACACCAAATAAGTGCAAGAGAGATTGTTTCACAGGGCTAATACATGTATCATACCCTCAAGATACAAATCTGATATAGTGTCAGAATCATTAGCTTTCCTTCTGCTGAGAAGCCACAAGTAATCTTTTTTTTTTTTTGAGAGGGTTTCTCCCTCTGTCCCCCAGGCTGAAGTGCAGTGGTGCAATCTCAGCTCCCTGCAACCTCCACCCCTGGATTCAAGCGATTCTCCGGCCTCAGCCTCTAGAGTAGCTGGAACTACGGGAACCTGCCACCACACCCAGCTAATTTTTATATTTTTAGTAAGAATGGGGTTTCACCATGGTAGCCAGGATGGTCTTGATCTCTTGACCTCATGATCTGCCCACCTTAGCCTCCCAAACTGCTGGGAAGCTAATCTTTTTAACTCCTAATCATATATTATTGTACTACAAGTTGACAGATAGTGTAAGAAAAGCCAACCTTAAGAACTATCTTTCAAATCGTTCGGAAAGTAAATCAACTTATTTTCCCAAGAATTTTTTTCAAGATTTTTTTCAAGGATACAGATGACTGTGAAACATTTAACATAGTTTTCTCAAATTGGTCCATATCAATCTACCTATTTGCAAAAAGGTAAGTAAAAGGCAAGATATTTATATATGGTGAGAAGACAGAAATAGAAATCAAACAAGGACAAGAGACTAAGACAAAGTGACAGACAAGAAATTAAAACCTTGACAAGAACATGGACATATAAGTATATAAATGAATACCTTGTCTTCGTAGTTTCATCCTCCTATTTTTAGCATAGTTTCATGGACAGGGCAAGAATTATGGAGAAAGAATGGAGTTTGAATCTTGGCCCATGACATGTTAACTATGTCTTTAGGCAAGTTACTTAACTTCTCTGAGACTCATGTTTCCCACTTATATAGAAAGACATACAGCTAGTTCACAGGCTAATTATGAAAAGAAGCATAAAATCCAGAAAATGTAGCCTCGTATATATGCAATATAGATCCTGGCTCCACTTTCTCTCAACAAATATGTATTAGCACATTTTTAAACATCACTCTTTTAAAATGCCTTTGGTGGTACTGGTAGTGAAGGTACTCAGTTTATTTCTCAAGCATGGGTACAAGATGACTTTCAAAACAGTTTCTATTTCCAGACCCTGCCCACTTCTCTACTATGCTACTCCATCTTCTGTCTGTTTCCAAACAATCCTAGGTTTGTTGTTTATGTAACATGATTACGATCTGTCAGAGAGGATTTACAGTGGGGGAATGTACCTTCCACATAAGCATCTGTCTGGCTTGAATCAGAATAATGAATAACATACAGATGGTCTTTCTGGAGTGGTTTACTACGTTCATTATCTGAACATCACACAGCAGTTTCCCACAGTTGGCTAACACCACTCATGCTCCCCACCTCTCCAAAGTATATTGCACATGTTCATAATAGTATTTACTGGCCTTAAAGTAGTTTCCTTGACTCCATTTTTTTTTCTGATATTACCTTGTCCCTGTAAGTATTCTGAAAAATTACTATGGAGGCAAAATCATGCCATAAAAGCAATAAGAATTATGGGGGAAAATGGGATCTGTGGCCTGACACTCAAAAACTTCATTAGCGGTGGTGGTGGGGGGAAAGATGGGAGCATTCAGAAAGAACAGTAGCACAATTTTACATATAAAATAGTTAAGAAACACATAATACTGGAATAAATATGATACTTTAAGAGAGCTGAAGTTTGCTTGTGGAAGCAGCACTTGAAGGGTGCAGCTTGTGAGTAATTGTAAAGTGATAGAGGAGTGTTGTCTGAAATCCAAACCTGCATGAATGTAGCTCATAACACACCCACAGTGAACTACAGTAGCTTATAAATATTTGAGGTGTACACATACGTGCTTGTTTTGTATATTTCTACAGAGCTCTTGGTGAAGCTTTCTACATTCACCTAGTATTTCACATGAACAAAAATGTGCACAGGCAAATGCAAAATTTGTGTTATGCTCAAATCAATCCCTAGTATATGTTATTAGAAGAAATTCATGTTTTCAAAATATAATATTATCACAGAAATGACTGTATATGCTTCCTCTTCAGAATATACATGCACACATACTGCTTTGGACGGACATGGGCCTGACGAAACATTCTCAAGTGAGCCTGCTGTTCTTATGCAATGAACCAATGCCTGTTTTAGGAAAGCTAGCATTATTTACTTTTTAAGAAGCACATGGGATTAATGAATCACTAATTTCAGATTAAGTTGACTTGGTTGGAATTGGTTAGAGACCAGATAAATCAAAATGCCATCTATTTTTTTTTTAATCTCTTTGATTAAGGCAAATTTATTTTGCAAATTAGATTTTGTTTCACATTATATGAAATTGACTCCCATTCCAATATGGTACTTATGTCATATTATGGGGCAACATTTGAAAAGAAATACATTGGGTTGGAACAATCCTGAGCATTATATTTCCCTTCAAGGGTTCAATATCATGTGTTCAATAGCCATGTGTTTAGAACCAATTAGGTGTCAGGAGCCAAATCTCAGTGGCCAGTGCTCTCTGAGACCCCAATCCTGATCCAAGTTTCTCATCTGAAGGTTCCTCTCTCACACTCATTTTAGAAAGAGGACCACTACATTATTGAACAGCTACCTTCTTTTTACATTTCTGGCAAAATTATGTTTATAATTTTATTTATCCAGTGTTTTGTTATTTTTAAATCTTAGTATATATGACATATATGCATAGTTAAAGTAGCAAATTGTATTTATGGGTTTATCAGCAGTGACAATAACAACAGAAACATGAAAATAAAAAAACTACAGTATGACTTCATCCTCTCCCACAAGAACAGAATTGTCCTATCATCCTTCTCGCTAATCCCCTAGGCAAGAGCAGAGGTATGCTGGGAGACTTGCACATAAAGGTGAGTCTTACTTAAGCCATTAAATAGAGAGGGAGGAACAGGAGCAATAGTCTTTATCTGTAATCAGCAGCACTGCACAGATTGTTTTTTCCCCTCCTGGTTTTATTCCTGGAACCAGCCCCAGACAAATACACAGCAGAGCCTGAACAATCCTTACCTCCGAGTCTTGATTTCAACTCCCTACCCACCACCCCATGTGCCTGCTACCTTCCTTTATACACCTCACAAATCCTTTTTGCCTTAGCCCCACTTCTGTCCCGCTAAGCTTTGGATACTCTCAGTTTCCCCCCGTTTTTCTGTATCTCAGCCTTGTCTCAGGTCTTGACACCAATAAGTGAATGGTAACAACTGGGTTAGAGACAGGATTGCTTAGTGGCTAGGCCAGCACACTCAGGTTTCTATCCAGTCCTTGTAATTTTACTATGGCCTTGAGAAAGTTACTTCACTTTTCTGAGCTTCAGTTATGCCCTTTTCCAAAATTAATAAAACAATATTTTATGATTGGTTTGAAAATAAAATATGCTATGTTAACACCTGGCACATAATAAGTAAGGAACAAATAATTTCACATCTCTTGTAATTAAATTCTTTTGCAAAGAAGAAACACAAATAATTTAGGTATTAAAAGGTTAGTCCAACCCTCTGTAACACAAGTATGTCTCAAGGACAAAGGAAAGTTAATTGATAGTTAGGACAATTTCCAAGACCACTGCTTTAAAGATTTCAGATAGTCTTTCAGACGAGATGTGGTGAGGCCCACAGTTAAAGCCTGAGACTGATTCAAAAAGACTCAAAATCCTGACTTTGCTATTATTAGTTGCCTGGGACAAGTTACTTAGTCTTTCTATGTTTTGTCTGTAAATAGTGATGATAAAAATACCTATTTCATGGGGGAGGTGTGTGTGTGTGTACATGCATGCATGCATGTTATAGATAAATATTGCATTTAAAGTCCTTAACCCACAGTCTGGTATGTATTAACACGTATCTTTACATTTATTATTTTGATGATGATGAAGATAATGATGTCATGAAGTGTAAAAAATTACCAAGACTTCAAGAAGCCTTAAGATGTATTGAAAACATAATAAAAGAGCCTATTTCTGCAATTGCTGTAGACTTTTAACCAGACCATCGATACTGATGTATAACATGCTATGTGAATTTATTTCTCTATCCAAGGATAACCAGATCCATCAACTGTTAACACCACATTAGCTAAATATTTTGAAAGGTTGTCAGAATAATTCACAGAGGAAAACACTTACTGAACTACTTTATTTCATTTCAATGCTTTAGGTAGTGATGCATCAGCATAAATTTAGTCATGGATAACTTCAAATATTCACTATGGTCCCCTGAGACTCCACCTGAAATGAAGTCTCAGGCAAATGACAGTATAGCAGACAAAAAAGTTACATGCTTACAGTACCTTTTTAAAAAGCAGTTAATCTTTAGGGAAGGCACAAGGAACATTTCCAAAACAGACTGATTATTAGAGTAGATAAATACTAACTGCAAATACGCAGTAGAGATTTTTTTTTCTAACCAGCTTCACAATCCTGTGCAGTCTTTTTCTTTCCTTTTGCAGTCCACAAAGCATGATGTCGAGTCACCTGCTCTCAGAATCCAGGACAGGTATGTACAAAATCCCTAACAGATAAATCAAGCTCAACTTCCCTGTCTTGTGGATTATTAAATTTAAGAGTAGAACTAGAAAAATACATCAATAGAATTACTACCTTCCATTTAAATCATTCTTTCCACCTTAACTAAATAAGTGTTTTGCCTACTAAATATATCTGTTAAATAACTTGCATTATTCATTTCCTAAGTTGACTTTCTAAATTATATTTTTCTTCTCATGAAAATATATACAAATTGGGCAATTATTTATGTTGAAGATTCTTTTCACATACCTGGCATATTCCCAAACCTCAGAGAAAATCCTCTATTTGAGGTAATGTTCTAGTCCCTGTGGCTAGAGATACAATTCTATGTATCCTCTACACATTTTCAATGTGATGAAAAGGGAATGTTTATACACTATTGGTGAGAATGTAAATTAGTTCAACCTCTGTGGAAAACAATGTGGAGATTTCTCAAGGAACTAAACTAAAACTACCTTTTCACCCAGCAATCCCAATACTGGATATTTATCCAAAGAAAAAAAATATTTTATCCTAAAGAAACCTGCACTCCTAGGTTTATTGTAGCATTATTCACAATAGCAAAGTGAGGAAGCTGACCAAGGTGCCTATATTAATATTTTATAAGGCTGTGTAGTATTCCATGGTGCACATGTGCTATCAAATATAAATAGTAATATAAAATCCTTATATTACTATTAAATATAAATCCTCATATTACTATTAAATATAAACAGTAATATAAAATCCCTATATTACTATTTTATAAGGCCGTGTAGTATTCCATGGTGCACATGTACTATTAAATATAAACAGTAATATAAAATCCTTATATTACTATTAAATATAAATAGTAATATAAAATCCTTATATTACTATTAAATATAAATAGTAATATAAAATCCTTATATTACTATTAAATATAAATCCTCATATTACTATTAAATATAAATAGTAATATAAAATCCCTATATTACTATTTTATAAGGCTGTGTAGTATTCCATGGTGCACATGTACTATTAAATATAAATAGTAATATAAAATCCTAGTAATATAAAATCCTTATATTACTATTAAATATAAATCCTTATATTACTATTAAATATAAATAGTAATATAAAATCCTTATATTACTATTAAATATAAATCCTTATATGACTATTAAATATAAATCCTCATATTACTATTAAATATAAATAGTAATATAAAATCCCTATATGACTATTTTGTAAGGCTGTGTAGTATTCCATGGTGCACATGTACTATTAAATATAAATAGTTATATAAAATCCTTATATTACTATTAAATATAAATAGTAATATAAAATCCTTATATTACTATTAAATATAAATCCTTATATTAGTATTAAATATAAATCCTCATATTACTATTAAATATAAATAGTAATATAAAATCCCTATATTACTATTTTATAAGGCCATGTAGTATTCCACAGTGCATTGGATAAGGAAAATGTGGTACATGTACAACATGGAGTACTACACAGCCTTATAAAATAGTAAAACTGTGTCATTTCCAGTAACATGGATGCAGCTGGAGGCCAATATCCTAGGTGAAATAAGACAGAAACAGAAAATAAAATACCATATGTCCTTATTTATAAATGCTGACTAAACAATGGTACACATGGACATAGAAATAGAAACAATAGACACTGGGGACTCCAAAAGAGTGGAGAGAAGCCAGAGGGCAAGGGTTTTAGAATTACCTATGGGGTACTATGTTCACTATTGGGGCGATAGATTCACAGGAAGCCCAAACTCTACCCTTATATGATACACTCATGTAACAAAGCTGCACATGTATCTCCTGAACCTAAAATTTTAAAAATGCAGTCAGTAACTGAAATTTAAAAAACAAACAAAAAGCTTTGGATACATTTGGATACAAAAGAACTGGATACATTCAATGGTAAAGTGATATGACAGAGAAGAACATCAGTTAGCTTGAGGACAGAGCAATATATTTTATAAAATTTGAACAGAGAAAAAGTAAACTGTAAAGGAACTAATAGTATGGGGTATCTGTGGTACAAAAATAAAAAAAGATAATATTCATATCAGAGTTGTAGTAATGGAGGAGAAGGAGTGACACTAAAAATGTGTTGGAAGAAATGATTACAGAAAAATTCTCAAACATAATGAAAGATGTAAATCTACAGATTCAAGATGCTTAGTGAATACCAAACAGAATAGACCTAAATATTATAATTAAAATTCTGAAAATTAAAGACATGCAAAAATTTTTAAAGCAGTCAGATAAATGTGATGTAGTACATATAGGGAAACACCAATTTAAATTATAGAAGATTTCTTATCTGAAAGCAGATGCCAGAAAGAAGTGCAGCATTTTCAACTACTGAAAGAAAGCACTGTTATTCTACATCTGGTTAAAAAAAAATCCTTTATAAGTTTTTAAATTAAGAGGATAGCAAGACATTTTTAGAGAAAAGAAAACTAATAATTTGTTGTTAGCATAAGTTTCCCTCAATGACTAGTTCAAAATAAGTTCTCTAAACAGAAAGGAATGACAGAAGGAATAGAGTTTCACAGAGGAAAGAAGAATATCGGAAAGGGAAAAATGGGTAAGAACAATATCCTACCTTATTTGTTATTAATCTCTTAAATAATATTTGATTGCTTAAATAAAAAGTTTAACACCATATGACATGTTGCTCAATGTATGCAGAAGAAATACTTAGGCAATTATATTTCAAAGGAAGAAGGGTAAAAGTGACTCAAAGAAAAGCATGGTTTTAATGCTTTATTGAAATGAATAAAAGCACATTCTCGTTTAAACTATGCATGACCTTAGGAATAAAGTGAAGCAGGAATCAGTATGTTCCCTTGTAAATAAAGTGAAACTTCAAGATGTTTCTTACTTGCCAAAGTCATATTTAATGTATACAAAATGACCATTTTTCAATAATTTTAAGTCATGGGCTCTGAATAACAGAAATTTTAATCTCTTCTTTTCCTATTTTAAAAGAGAATTTGAATTTTTTGGGATAAATGAAAACTACCTAAAATAGGATTTTTATAATAATTGCACAACTGTTTAAATTTATTAAAACCCATACAAACTTACACTTCAAATAGTGCATTTTACTGTATGTAGATTATGCCATGATATTACTGTTAAGAACAAGAAATAGTAATGTGATTTTCCAATGAAGTAAAAATCCAAGGTCAAAAGCAAAGTTATTTCATTGATTTTCTGTAGTTCCTAGTGACATGTTTTATGTCATAGAGACTCACTGAGGTTCAAGTCGAGAAATGAAAAGTCCATTTTGGTAGTTTTGAGCTGGGCTTGACAGCAGTGAGAAATTTCTTTGATTTTTTTTAAGCTTTTAAGTTTAGGGGGTAAATGTACAGGTTTGTTATACAGGTAAATTGCATGTTGCAGGGGGTTGGTCTACAGACTATTTTGTCATCCAGGTGAGAAGCATTATAACTGATAGGTAGTTTTGGATCCTCCTCTTCTTCCACTTCAGCTTCCAGTAGGCATTGATAGCTACTATCCCCTCCTTTGTGTCCATATGTACTCAATGTTTAGGTCTCACTTATAAATGAGAACATGTGTTATTTAGTTTCCTGTTCTTGTGTTAGTTTGCTTAGGATAATGCATTTCAGCTTTATTCATGTTGCTGCCAAGGACGTGATCTCATTCTTTTTTATGACTGGATAGTATTTGATTGCATAGATGTACCACATTTTCTTTATCCAGTCTACCATAGATGAACATTTCTTCAGCCAGTCTACCACTGATGGGCATCTAGGTTAATTCTATGCCTTTGCTATTGTGAATAGCACAGCAATAAACATGCATGTGAATATGTCTTTATGGTAAAACAATTTATATTCTTTTGGGTATATGCCCAATAATGGGATTGGTGGGTTGAATGGTGATTGTGCTTTAAATTTTTTTTATTGTACTTTAAGTTCTGGAGTACATGTGCAGAACATACATATTTGTGACATAGGTATTTGAGAAATTGCCAAACTGCTTTCTACAATGGCTCAACTAACCTACATTCCCACTAGCAGTGTATAAGTATTCCCTTTTCCCCACAACTTTGCCAGCATCTATTATTTTTTGACTTTTTAATGATAGCCATTCTGATTGATGTGGTATCTCATTGTGGTTTTGATTTGCATTTCTCTGATGATTAATGATGTTGAACTTTCTTTGTTAAACCCATATATGTCTTCTTTGAAAAGTTTCTGTTCATATCCTTTGCCCACTTTTTAATAGGCTTGCTTTTTGCTTGTAAATTTAAGTTCCTCATAGATTCTGAGTAATATTAGACCTTTGTAAGATATATAGTTTGCAAATATTTTCTCCCATTCTGTAGGTCATCTGTTTACTCTGTTGACAGCTTCTTTGGCTATGCAGCTGTTCTTTAGTTTAACTAGGTCTCATTAGTCAAATTTTGTTTTTCTTGCATTGCTTTTGTTGTTTTCATTATGAAATCCATGCCAGATCCTAAGTCCAGAATGGTATTTCTGGGGATATTCACCTTCAAACACAAGGAGCCTATTTGTCCCATGCTGCTGCTTAGAAAATATTTATAACTAGCATCAGCCATTGGCATGTCCAAGGTCAAAAGATTCAAGAGGGTGAAATCACTGGGCCATTCTATGGCAGAGCTTAACATGGCCTGCCTGTGTGTGTGTGTGTGTGTGTGCGCACGCACGCGCTCATTGTTCCCATTAGTTCATTTACTGGAAAGGCAATGATCATAAGGCCAGAGTTATGAACGTGAAACACAAATTTGCCTTTTCCACAATTCGTCCCCCTACTCCATCCCACCCAACTCCCCACAAGCCACAGAGAGGATCAGGACAGAAATTATGGGTGACACAAATAAAACTATTCAACCTATTAGAAAAAAAATTATGACCAATCCCCACCCCTCAAAAAAACAGAGGTATTACCTGGCAAATGCATAATACTATCTTTTTAAATACAGGAATTGTTGTTAGGCCTTTTCTCTAATACTTGAGATACAGTTTTGTGTGTGTGGCAATAATTATCTTTGGAATAGATTAGGCCCTTATGCAATAGTTTGAAATAACTCAATTTATATATGTTAATAGTGATAGGTTGGTCATATTTTGATAAAACTCAGATCCTTAAATATCTGGCTTCAGACCTATCTGACCCACATATTCAAGAGGATATTCAGCAAGTAATTATATAGGCAAATGCATTATTATACTTTGGTGTGTCATCCCATGACCTGCCCACAGCCCCTAGAAGAGGGGCTCCTAGCCTTATCTGATCAGAGCTATAAGAGACCCAAGACTATAATCAGTTGGCATAGACATCTGACATAAAAGGGCATATATTCAGCGTTCTGTAGAAACTAAATTTTGAGAGAAGAAAGCAGAAACAGTAAAGTAGAAGGAGTCGACCTCTACCTAGCAGAAAGAATCAAAAGCAGAAGTGAGAGACCTCAGAGACTTAGAGAAAGACAGAACAAGGTAAAAAGAGACAGAAATTAAGATGTGGGAAAAGATCAGAAACAGAGGCAAGATCAAAGATAGAAAGAAGGAGACACGGTTTTTATTTCCTTATAGCTTTCTAGCTTCTCGATTTCATATTCATGAACTCCTTGATAGAACCGTATCGTTAAAACAATGTTAACCTTAACTTCTACCATGTTTAGGCAAATTCATTTAAGTAAATTTCCTTTCTTTGTATCCCAAAGACAAGCGCATGTCCTCAATTGCACAGTGTCTGTCACACAAGTTCCACCCCATTTTGGAGCAGTCCCTTTAATCTTCACAGACACCTGCAGAGAAGATACAATTACTCTCCCCACTGTTAGTGTAACCATGAAATAAATCTTGCAAACCAGGACAAGTGAATACGGGAATAAACTAAGAGCGTCCCTAGCAAAGCAGATCATGTGGTCACAAAGTCCACTACAGATGTAGACTTGGGGGTACAGAGGGCCAAGGCTCTTTGGTGATCTATCCAAGACAAGACGTCAAGAGATTCAGATCAGAGACAACTCCACTTTGTTTCTCTAATCTCCTGATCCCTTTTTGCAGCTTTGCCTTCAGTGGGCATGGTTGTTTAAAAAACAGCACACACAAACACACAACCAAAAAGAATAACAACAATAAAGAAATGGGTCACAGTGCCATATAAAGAATGACCAAATGCTAGACTGAAAAGGTGAGACATACAATTAGGATCCTTAAGGTAAGAAAATAAACAACCTTTGCAAGTTTAAGAGATATTCCTTTGATTAGGTCATTAATCATGAACAGGTCTGTCTCTGCAGCTATTAATTCTGACACCACAGTCCTGGAACAAAGGGAAATAGCAAAGCTGACCTAGGTGTATTCCTGTGAGCTCAGGTGCTTGGCAGCTGATGGTGAAAGGGAGTTGTATTGGGCAGCTTCGTCCTTCTGATTCTGATTCTGATAGAAGTGGGATTTGCACCTTTAGAAGGACAAGTTCCCCCTGCACTGGAGAGAGTGGTGAAATATTCCTTTACCTTTGGATTACATCTTATGATGGTCCGGGAGTCTCTGGTCATCTCTAACACAAAAGGGTAGAGGAGTAAGCAGACTGTACATTCAGCATATAACGAAAGAATTGCATGTTGTCAAAGTCATCCAGGAAAATCTCCTGAGTCATCCATAATGTGCAATATGTACAGTTGGAATTATACTGCCCTAAGAGCTATACCTAGATAGGACGAAGTGAAAGAAACACTGAACCAGATTAAGAGGAAGGGCCTAAAGTCCCGATGGCGTAACTCAAATCATTCTGCTTTCAAGAAAACTGTTAGAACTCTGTCAATTTTTTCCCTTGAGAACTGGATGGGTCTCCCACATCCTAGTTGCTACATCCTGCTGAAAAGTGATCCACATTCTGCCTCCACATGGGCTGCTGCAGCACCAGGCAAACACCATTATAAATTAGCAAGTGTCTTAGTATTAGCCATTTTAGAACCTATGCCTCCAGAATTAATTATGCATCAGGTTAAATTCACCATAATGCTGTTGGTAATACAGGGTGTCTTTTTCACTCTTGAGCAGCACTAGGATTATAATGAGCTTCAACTGTATTAACTCCAACCAAAAAGAAATCATAAAACGAGCCCCTCCCTGAAGGAGACATGGGCTTTTGGTGGGGTGGTCATTGGTCGACCTGCAGTGTAATGTGCCAGTGCCAGTGTTCATTAAGCAGAGCCCTGGCCATTAGCAGAAACGGATTTCAGAGAGACTGAAGTGAAGCTGGAAATGTGAACATTCATTCATGTTGACGCCTGGACTTTGCTGCCTGCCCCTAGTGACCAATCCCAAACTTCCTCTTTCAGGGATTCATTCATCCAAGCCAAAGACTCAGAAATATGGTCAGAGCAATGTAGGTCTAGGAAATGTGAGTGCTGGAAAAGACCTTGTATTGAACTGCATCACTTTACAAAGAAGAAAACTGAGGACTAATGCAAACTTATGACCCGTTGAAGGGAAAATTACACAAAAGAAAAAATAATGTTTTAACACTAATACTCCTTTCATATCTCCTATTACAGATATGCTTGTCACTATGTTCATTTTGTTTAAATTTTTTTCTAAATTCAAGGAGAAGTGAATCCTTACAAGGAAATTACTCCTTTCTCACTTGAACTCATTGATGTGTCCTTTAATGTGCTTTTACTTTTTTAAATGTTTCCTTAACACGTCCACATAACTCTCATCTTTGTTCAGGTGAAAAATCCAAAGAAAAGCAAAAGTTGTTAAATGTCTGAAAAAGACCTTCACACTTCTACACCACTCATGCCTCATTTTAATACTGTACGAGGTGGATGGAATAGAGTTAATGGTGAGAATCTACTCTTGAGGTGCAGATATTGTACAGTGGCCTATGATATATATCCTCTATCTTGCATCACTTCTGTGATAAAGGCATCCTTCTGACCATTTTACAAGAGAGACAATTGAGTCCCAGGCAGTTTAAGAAAATTTTTCCAGATTATTTAGTGAGTAAATGATTGAGCAAGAATTTAAACCCAGGTCTACCTACTTCTAAAGTGCACACTCTTTCAGCTCCTATACATCCCCCCTAAGTCATGACTTTAGGAACTACTGCACTGTAATCTACTGCAGTGCTGATTTTTGCATCAGAAATAGGGATAATCTAGTGTTTTATAAGTGAGGCAGAGTTGGATTTATCTCATGATATAAACAATATAAAAGAGGGAGGAACATATCTTTCTATAATTTTGTATGCTTTTAAATGATTTTCAGGTAAATTTTATAACAGCTCCTAAGGAAAATAGGACAGATTTTTATATCCCATTTTTATAGATGGGAAAACACTACATCAAATGAAGTACTTTTAATTCCAAGGTGAGTTAGTGAAGGGACCAGATTGACTCCTTCCAAGTCTAGATCCCTTCCTATCATACCATGCTGCTCAGAGATGTAAAATATAAGGACCTCATTTCATTCTGACATTTTTTTTTCCTCAGAGAAGCTAAATTATCTTTCACTCAAGACAGAAAAGTACAAGGGCAAATGTTTGCTCTACCGCCACGCTTGGGGACTGTTGACCCATCCTGGCTTTAGCTCTTTTTGAACTCTCTCCTGAACTCAATCCATCCTCCCCAGAGCAAACTACAAGAACGTTTCACCGGAAAATCTCTGCACAGAGGAAAGGGCAGCCCTCACAGGAGTTCTGATGGGCCTCATGCTGTCGCTGGCTCAGGATGCCTGGCTGCCTCCAGCTGCACTGTAGGGACAAACGGCAGAGGGAGAGGTTCCCATTGTGCCCCATTTGAGCACTGATCTGTTTACTTCCCGCAAGCTTAACCTCTAAATGGACTCTGGGCCTTGACAGTCTGAGGGACACATATATTATCCTTTAAATAAATAAGCTAACATTTATAGAGAGCTTTACGAAGTTCTGCTACATGCATCATCTAATTAAATACTGAATCTAACCCCATGAGTTACTATCTGCATTTTTTTCACATGAGGAAACTGCTTAGTGATGAAATTACTTTGTTGATTTAATCTGTGTCTCTTGGACTCCAAAATTCCATGCCCTTTTCTCCCCACATCATTTTTTTTTTCACTTAATGACCTCAGACAATCATCTAAATCCTGGTGGTTGAAATGTCCCCAAGAAATGATTCAAAGACCTCATCTCTCAGCATGTCAGATATCCAGGCAGCGAGCAGCCCTTGAATTAATTCTACATGAGATCCTTTCTCAGACACACGTCTCCTTTCCATTATGTGAAACGGAGGGGCTAGGCTTTGAGCTGATACTCAATGAACAACGTTTGTGTTCCTGACTTGCACTGGCAAACTCAGTCTTCTCTCTTATTTGAGGTGATACTCCATGACCTCATTGCCAAAGCCCCAAATTGTCCTCATTTATGTTCATCTAGTTCATCTGGAAGCTTTAGGTTCTTACAGAGTTTTTGAATTTGCTGTTGCAGAGAAAAGGTCTAAATTTAAGAAGCAGGGTGGAAGGAAAACAGCAGAGCAATCTATTATAGTTTTTTGCTATACCCTCTAAACACAGCTGGCTCTTTCATGTCCCTTAACACAGCCTATTTGTATGAGTCTGGAGCATCACACTATCATATCTCCTCAAAAGAATTGCTCTGTACTGTTTTCTGACTTAACCAACTACTTTCTGATTATTTCTATGACCCTACAATGTGGGACTCCATTTCCTGGACTTCTATAGTTGTACCTAGTGCTCTACTTTGTTAAGTCAACTTTTTTCTTTGGCTTAGTGAACTTATTGCTCATCTCTCAGTTCTATCACCATAATCCAACTTAGAGAGTCACCAACCGTCAGATTTGTTTTCATCTATGAAATTAGGAAATTTGACTACATTATCTAAGGAAGGAAAGGAAAAAGGAAGGGATCAGAATTTGAGAGGTAGAAGAGAATTTAGTGGAAATAAAATCTATTGTTTTGGATTTTACCAATGGAGAAACTATTATGTTAGTAGAACTTATTAGATGAATGCATATGTACATATAATTGTAGATATCCATATAATTCCACTGAAGCTTATCCTAAACTTAGGTTAAGGACCCTGCAAATGACACTCAGGTCAAGACTCAAAGGAATTGAGTCACATAATAGATGTTTAATTTTTTTAAGTGTACATTAGTGTTTTAATAATATATGGGTCACAATTTAGGTGCTTACTTTAGAACACATGTTTAAGTGTCACATAAGTATCTTTAGTTATCTTTAGTTGCTTCATGTGTATTAAGCAAGTGATTTTAACTATAGGACTTGCTGATATGTTTATATCAAAAGTGTAAAAAAATTTAAGACAAGAAAAAGATACAAACAGCTAAGTCAAATGAAATGAATAATCAAATTTATGACAGATCCATCATTTTGCATTAAATTTATTCATTTCCATGAGGTTAGTAAAAGTTTTTATGTGAATATATTTACCAATTAACAAACAATAATTCTTCATCAAATGGAATATTCTAATTTTTAGTGCAGATAATATGATTCCCATATTGAGTGCTTAGATAATTTGAGTTCAACTTCTTATCTCAAGTAAGTTTATCTTCTTATCTGGAAATATTTGAATTTGAAAGATTATACAGTTAGGCATTTATACTAAAAGGGTAAAGTGAAAACTAGAGAAATAGGTGCCACTCTGCTTGGTTGATAAATGATTGTGCATCTAAAATGTTATTACAATTCTACTGAATCATGAAACATAGCTAATATAATCAATCATTAAAAAATACTGAATCTGCTGAAGAGAGATAAAGAAAAGAAAATGAACTCAGCAGTATTTCAAAGCCTAATAAAGAGGCGTTTAAAATTTTGATTTAATCTTTATTATTTTCAAGTAGCTTTATACTCTCATTTAAAACCAGTTTTATTATACTTCACATTAAAAATATATATAACTATATAAGTAATCCACCAGGGTAATCAGACTTCCACAAAAAAACTACAAAAAAAAAAAAAAAAAACCTGGAGGACAGATAAATGAAAATATACCAAATGTCAAAAAACTCTCAGACACATAAATGTGTTTTTCTTAACATGTTCAACAAGAAAGGCAAGCAGAAGCTGAATCCTCAGGTATTATTAGTGAAGGAGATGTTGTCCAAGTGATTCATGAGGCAAAGTCTAAAACTTTGTATAATTGCTGGTGCAACAAAATTCAGCTATGAAAATTCACAGATGCCTTAGGTTTTCCTAAAGTAATGAACTCAATGTAGTCATCTTTCAAGGAACATTTCTCAAGATCTTTCAGCTAAAGACAAGTAAAACTTTAAGTATTCCAGGGTCCAATTCCAATCTAGAGAAATCAAACTGAGAAAGACTCATGTCAATTTTAGACTGGGATGTAAAAGAGTATTGCATTCTCAGCCATAACACCATTTCACTAAACAGTCTTCAGAAAATATGGATAGAGAACTGGAAGAAATACATGCTGTATTTAGTAAAACTCATTCTGTTTTCAATCAGAAATATCCAACCCAAACAGCTTAAAAAACTAACAAAACAAACTAAAGGGAATTTATTTAATTTTCTCCAATAAACTAGGAAGTAAAAGGAATCTGGAGGTAGATCTTCAGTTACACCTGAACCCAAATATACTGAAATCAAGGGAGATTTATTCCATTCTTCATTATTCAGATAGATATACATTTTCATTAACCACCGCAACATTATTAAATATATCCTGGAATCTAATGAAGAAAAAATAGCATTTGATCAGATCACCTTTTTGGTATATTCTCACCCTCAGATTCTAAGAGATCCTAAGCACATGGAGTATTTCATATACATAATATTTGTCATCAAGTATTTTATATCAATATTTCTATTATTGTTGATGCTGGAAAACTTTCTCAGTTTTTATACTATGCCCTTAATACTGATTAAGGTTGATGTCACAAGAATACTTAGGAGGGTCCATGAGATTGAGAGCCACAAAATCCTGAATCAAATGCTTTCTCATCAGCCATGTGAACTTAGCTAATTAATTTATCTTTTCTGAGCCTGGATTTCTTCATTTGAAAATAAGGATAATAACGTCACCATCTACTCTAGAAGGTTATTGCAGCTAATGAAGGATATGATGTAGGTACCCTGCTTAGCACAGTGCCTGGAACATAGACCTAACTCTAATTCCAAGCATTTCCCTAAGCATGACCCTAATCCTGCACTTTTTACTGATTTGGAGATATTTATTGATTGCCTACCAAGGATCAGGTACAATGGTGAATATAAGGAATTTAAAATGTGGGCAATATACATTCTCTATGTTTCAAGTTCTTAAAATCTAGTGAGATGAAAGGAGAAAATTATCGGGACCCCAATGAGGATATGCTCTAAGTCTTTAACGCTATATTCAGAATTGACCCTCTTTTCCCTGATCAGGAAACTGTAACAAAAACTCCATCTCTCTGAGAAAGAGCTGTCTCTCAGGAAGCAACCTAGTCTCATAATAGATAGCTAATTGGCAAACCGCCCCACTAGTCAGTCAGACATACCCTAACATGTATGAATGCTAATGGTAGAACACAGCATAAAAAAGCCACAATGCCAATCTCGTTCCACAATATTTTATAATAGGTATTCAGAATCTGATAAAATATTGAGCTGATCCTTTCCTCTCTATATAACCTGATTGCATATATTCCTCGAGGTCAATTATTTACTCACAAGAAAAAGTCAGGCAAATTCTCTGATGGACCCAGGAAAAAAGTATCCGTATCAAGTCTGAACAACTTAAATTCCATTTTCTTCTCCCTAGCACAGATTCCTGCAGTCTGGCAATCAGTTCTGGTCCTGAGGGTATTTTAAATGTTACTGTCACTTAAGCCAAAGTGTACAGTCAGCCTCTTTGAATATGAACTAATGGAAATTGTATTTGAATCCACAACTCATGGATTGGAAGAGGTACTGAGGAAATGAGATTCTAAATATAAATACAATAACCTTGGATATAGCTGAAGCATCACTCAGCCCTTTAACCTATATTCTCCAATCACAAGGGACAGTGGAGAGAAGCACTAAATAGTAGAGAATTAAAAAGAACTTCCTCAATTTACAGTTTACTCATTGACTTTACTTTGATATTCATGTAGAACAAGTGACTACCAGATCATCATATATAAGAGAATATGAATCATGTGTACTCTTCCCACCATTGTATGTCTGGGACCTGATACAGTCTCTAGTATATCATTGGTGCCCAATAATGAACTCCAAGTATAGATCGTGACACTCTACAGATGAAGTGCTTCCCTTGCAGAAGGGTCCTCTGAAAACAGATGTTTACTCTGTTACTCGCTGCTGTCTTCACACTCTTGGCAGCCAAACTCATAGAAAGTGCCCTTCAATGCCACCATCCTACCAATCCTCTGTTAAACTATTATCTCAGTGGAAAACTTGGACATACTTCAACAAACAAAACTGTTCTGGGGATGAATATATATGGCTCTGTTAAAAAAGACAGTATATTCATTTGAAGAAGAAGTCAATCAAAAACACCTTTCTTTCTTCATTCACACATTCATTCCTTCATATCTGGATCTTCAATATGTAGGTGATGCTTTATTGATCAAAAGTTACCAGTGCTTGAAATTTGACCATTTTTGCTTTATACTTTCTTTGTCTGCTCTTTCTTTCCTTCAGTGTAAAACGTCTTAGCAAGTAATAATGGGGTCAGTAAAGAGTCAGCAAAAAGAGGAAGAAGATGAAAGCCAAATATGATTAATCCTTAGACAGGATACCTAAATTCAGGGAAACAAAGTTAGTTCTGCACATAATAGATGTAACTGAATTGTAATTTGTCACAAAGCAATTTAGAGTCCTACAGACCTGACTATAAATCCTAGCTCATCTACCTAGTGTATTAGTCCATTTTCATATTACTATGAAGAAATACCCAAGACTTGGTGATTTATAAAGAAAAAGAGGTTTAATGGACTCACAGTTCCACATGGCGGGAGAGGCCTCACAAACATGGTGGAAGGCAAAGGTGTTGCAAAGTCACATCTTGCATGGTGGCAAGCAAGAGAGCGTGTGAGGGGAACTGCCCTTTATAAAACCATCAGATCTCATGAGACTTATTCACTATCATGAGAATAACATAAGAAAAACCCACCCTCATGACTCAATTACCTCCCAATGGGCCCCTCCCATGACAGATCAGGATTATGGAAGCTACATTTCTAGATGAGATTTGGGTGGGGACACAGCCAAACCATATCACCTAGTAACTGTACAAACTTATGCTAGTAAACATTTCTTTCTAGGTCTCAGTTTCCTGTAAATTGGGTTTATAGTAATATCTCTCTTATAGCATTTTAACAGGAAATTTACTTGAGAAACCATGAGTTACAAACTTTCACATTCAGTAGGAATCAATACATCAATAAAAGGAAAACAGATGGCAATCCTCTTCTATTTCTTTCATTCTTCACTTATGAGTAAAAGTTGTATTAAGCTATCCAGTCTCTAGGTCACATATCCAGTGAGGTACATAAGACAGCTGGTCTGCAACAGGAGTGATTGTGCTCTGTGCTGATAAAGATAGGTTTTATTGTGAGAACAAATCTATCTGGGCAGTTCTGTAGTACAAACGCCAGACTCATTATCCATAACACTGAGCCAAAGAAACTTGAACACTCAATACTAAGTGCCACCTTGGCTTCAGAAGCAGAGGAAGTCTTTCACTTCCACAGTACATCCATGCCACACTTGGTCACGTGCCAAGTGTTCTCTTTAAATTCCCCAAAACTCTAATGATCCTGAACATGAAAACATGTATTGTACTGCCAACATCATTAATGACCAAAGGCAAATAAGAGGAAAATGAGAGCACTAAAGCAACCCAACCCAATCTTGGATCCTGGCCAGATGTTAAAGAAGTGCCAAGCGCTTTCCACACAGGTCACACCTGCTTAGTTAGCAATAATAAAAGCTTTCAGAAGATCAGAGGGAAATTAAATAGTTACAGATAAATGATCTAACAATTTTGTCTCAGCCAGAGAAGGGACAGAATGCAATTTAATAACATGATCACAAGTGGAATTACAGGTTAATGACCTTGCACTTTATAATTTAATGGGGCACACATAGTACCAGGCTGAAAGTAAATGGATTGTCAAATGCAAATGCATATACTGGCATTTTATAAATATATTATTATAGCACTAATTGCAATTAAATTGCCATGGTTGAACATGGCCAAGTAATTAAGTCATAAGTGGCTTGCTGCCTGGTTCTTGCCTGAACTGGCAAAAAAGAAAACTATTTGACTCAGCTAAAGTTGTTCTGAATATACCCTCAAACTTTTGTATGGCAGTGGAGGTCCAAAGGAATCCAAACCATATACTTAAAGGTTATTTCTCCTCCCCTTGCCTTTTTAAATAATTATATACAAAGTAAAACAATACCAAAGTGAACTAGGTTAACCTGAACTCTTCTTGTGTCTCAAGAAATACTGTGAATTCTGACTCAGTCTTTTCAAAAAAAATTTTTTTCCCTTAAAGCTTAGGTACCTCTTGGGTTAACTAGTTTCACTACCCATATATTCCTTGATACTGAAAAGAGAATGCCTTTGTCAGAAATGCCACTACAGTTGTGAGTTTTGGTTATATGTAAAACTTCCATGGGATCCCTTTGGGTCATCTGTCCCTGTGCTCCCACGGCTCCTGTGTTTAACCATGTCAGAGTACTGTTTTCTCCACATTTCAATTATCCATTAGTGGGTATATTCATCTATTTTCCTGAGGACAGGACTATGACCCTCTATATATTTCTAGATCCTAAAATATACTATGTACTCAAATATATTGGTTGTTATGCAGGAAGAAAAAAGAAAGTAAAGCTAATTCACAGCTCATCAGAACCACTAAGAGCCCATACGTAAAAATTAATTAAACCAATTCACATTCATTTTTAGTATCTGCCAACTGCAAGGGTTTTGAAGATATGAACACATATACATTATAATTCCTGCCCTCAAATGAAGTACAGTCCACTTACCAAAAAGAATATCCATAAAAAGGTAAAATCACATTTTGCCAGACACTGCTCTAAAAACAATATGAGCTATTCAATCCTCAAAATGATGCTATTATTGCACTATTAGTATTCCTACTTCATATATGAGGAAATGCACAGCAAGTTTAAGAAACTTTCTCAAGGCCTCTCTACTGGTAAAATGAAACAGCCAGGCTTCGGTCCCAGGCTAGCTGCCTCCTGAGCCTACACATTTAATTACCACAAGATTTAACTATAATAATACTCTATTTAAAGTCTTAAATAGAGTATTTAAAGGAAGGAAAGGTCAATGATCTTTAATGCATTGGGGCAACTAAAGACAATGTCAGAGCAGAAGTAGAGTCTCCAAGGGTGGGCAGAGTCAGATGGTAAAAGGAGTTGATGAGTAAGGAAAGTCAGAATGGAGTCAAAGGTGAACACGGTGTGGTCCGAGCAAAGGGCTCAGGTGAACCACAATGAAAGATAAAGCCACAGTTAAACAGTGAAGGACTTCACCATCCATGCTAAAGAAACCTTCAGATATTCACAACATCTGATCTTTGCAGCCAGAAACCTTTGGTTGTTTGGCCCATCTTTAAGCTAAATTTCTTGACTGAATGCCCACTGGAGCAATAACATTTTCTTCTCCCCAACTGTGTCATGTGGTCACTCAAATAAGGTTAAAGCAGAAGGCAGATCAATTCTACTCCCCCCTTTTCCTGCCTTGTCACATGCAGTATGTCTACAAAGGGTGAGGACAGGCATATTCCACCACAAAACGGCAGACCAAAGAAGCTGCTTCTTTTCTCCTTTGCATACATTTCACTGAGAGAGTTTCTGCATTTGCTAGTGCTATATATGTCAATGCTGACTTCTGTGAGGCTACAAGTCTTGGATAAACCAGGAAGGAAAATGCTTGGGCATTCATCTCACATTATCAGTGTCCTCCCAAATCTATTTTGGCACATGATGAATATTAGGAACAAAAGCTGTTTCATGCATGACTATTTTAACTGACAAGGTTTTTTATTAAATTAGGGTAATGAGAGATGGGGATGTTTTTGAAATTCATCAGCTATAAATGATCTCTTGTGTAAAGAACACACAATAGCCATCTCTTACCTGGTATCAGTCACGTTGATGTCTCCATAAGGATTGGATTTCTGGGTTAGTCTATGATCAAATTCCATCTTGCCGATCAAAGCTGCAATCTACTAAAATCACAAATTCTTGTGCTTAGTCTTGACTCATTGAGGAGGACAGGTTCCCACAAGGTAGACCCTGACTTTCATAAAGCCCCCGGGAAAATTTTAAACACTTAAGACCAATTTATTTGGGAAAAACACAAACAGAAAAAGAGCCCAGCAGAGCTGTCCAAAAGATGCTGGCTAACTAGGAGTCCTAAATATATGAACGGTCTAAGCATTTTGGATAAATACTATTATCAATTAGGCTAATGGTTAATAGGCTAAATGTAACAGCAAAGGCATTGTAAGTCCAATTTGGGTTCTCTACTACAAAAGTAAGGTGTTTCCGATGTTTAAAAGCTGGGGATGAAACTGCTTTTACAAAAAAACAGGTACAGTGTTAGGCACAGTGTTACATACTGCATCCCACTTCATTCTTACTACAACCTTGGGAGGTGATTATTATTACATTTTCATATTTCTAGATAGGGAAACTAAGCCTCCAAATGATAAAATAATTTGCCCATATGGCAGGTAATAGAATTTGCCAGAGTTAGTACAATGAATCTCTAAATTCTGTGGTTTTAAGCACCGCACTGTAGCCAGTTCAACAATCTACCAACATTCATCAATATAGAACGAGGTGCATCTTCCAGATGACCCAGTATTTTTATGGAAGGTCCTCTTCATCATTTACACATTTGGAAATATCTAAATTCATCTGTCCAACTATTGCCATAGGCCCAAGATTACATTGATTTAGCCTTGCTGGATTTTCTTTACATTAAATTATTTTGTGTTTGAATAGAGCTCAGAGAAGAGTAGGGATTGACTCTTGCAATCACCAGCAGAATTAAAAAGAATTGTTAGATTATTCTAGATATCTGTTGGATCCTAACTAAAACATGTAAGAGAAAACAGCATATGAGCAAGGAACAGTGTATGCTCACTGTATAAATGAGGTTTTGAAACAAAGCAACCTGGTTTATTCATACTGTTGTTTTTCAGAAAATAACTCTTCAGAAAAATAGTCTCATTTGATATAAGGGGAGAAGTTTTTGCTTATTTATTAATTCATTTATGTAGGTATGTATGCAGGTTATACACACATGTATACATGTGTATATATATGAGTGTGTGTGTATATATATATATATTATTTATTTATTTCCCCCTATGTTACAGACATTTTCAGTGACCAAGAAGAACAACTATCTTCCTCTTTCTTGTCATCTTTCCCTCCCCATTGTTATATACATTTGATACTTTAAGGAGAATTTGTTCTTTATTAGCTTATTTTTTTCCTCTCAACAACCATATAGAAAAGGTAGGCTGATTATGACCAAGAAGGTCCTAATGTTTCCCTCAGCTTGAGGAAACTTTCAACAGGTTTCCTCCTAACTATTGGCCTCTGACCCACATTTTCCTTGAGCATTCACTTTTAAAAACTTGGTATTGTTAATTCTTTCTCTGCTGCTTTGAGTTGGAAGTCTTCTCCTGTGTCTTGCTGGTTTTACAACCCAGGGATGTCTTTCTCAAGGAACTAAAAGCCATTCTTTTGAAATGTAATCATCAAGGATGATAGTGCCCCTAGATCGCATCTCTATGGAAGGGTCAGGGGCTAACTTTGATAAGTGCCCTGATATTTTTTACATTTATTTTATTTTATAAAATTTATTTATTATACTTTAAGTTCTGGGGTACATGTATAGAAGATGCAGGTTTATTACATAGGTATACCTATGCCTTGGTGGTCTAATTGTATTGAATAATCTGACAACTACCATCCCTCAGTATTCTTCCATTAACTCACTCAAGTGCTTAAAAATCCTCCTGCCCTTCTTTCATCAGAATTGACTTCAATATCTCTCCCCTATGGCAATAGTGTTGAATGACGTTTCCTTTGTCTGTTTAATTCTGTTCAGTAAAAATTTTCTTTGGCAGTTATTGTCACTACTGTTCCGCAGATGTGGAAACAGATTCTAAGGTCAACAATTTGCCCAAGGACACAGAACTCGCAATTAGCAGAGACAGATCCAGAATTTGTTGGTTTTGCTCCCAATGTTCTTTCTGCTGTAGCTAAGGGAAGTGCAGCAAATGGAGAAAAGAGACCTCAGAAGTCAGGTGTTTCCGACGTTTAAAAGCTGAGGATGAAACTGCTTTTGCAAAAATTACAGCTAGGAAATTATGACAGTGAAAAAGATCTGACCTAACTGACTCCATCTTGCTTCTAACCTCCAAACTGTCCTTGTTTGTGTTTGGGCATAAGCCTTAGTAGCTTTGGGAGGAAATTGATTTATAATTTAACTTTGAAACAAAGACAATAACAGCCTTTTCCCAAAACAAACCCCCATTCTTGCGTGGAGACTGGATTTTCTTTTCAGGACTGAAAAATTGGTCATGATATGAGAAATTGTGGTTTAGGAGTCACTGTTGTAAAACCTGAGATCAGTGCTTAAGATATTTTACAGACTCTGCATTCCGATGCACCATCCAGATGGATAAACTGGCTCATCTGGTCTTGTGGCCCCCACCCAGGAACTGACAGCACAACAGGACAGCTTTAACTCTCTATGATTTCATCTTTGACCTGACCAATTAGAATCCCTACTTTCCTACCCCCTACTCACCAAATTATTCTTAAAAACATCATCCTCAATTTTTCAGGAAGACTGGCTTAAATAATACTAAAACTCCAGTCTTGGGTACAGTTGGCCCTATGTGAATTAACTCTTTCTCAATGGCAATTTTCCTGTCTTGATAAATCAGCTCTGTCTAGGCAGTGGCCAAGGAGAACCTGCTGGACAGTAACAGGAATGTCGATCCTTTCTGCCTGGGTCACTCCTGCTTATACTCACATCTTGTGAATTAGAATCAAAGGAGTGTATATGTCTGTGTGTATGTGTGTGTGTGTGTGTGTGTGCATGCACACCTGTTTAGATGCACAAACAATATGCATTTTGTTTTGTTTTGCTTAAGTGGAGATGGAGGAAGTAAGGCAATCCTAAAGTCATCTTCTAATATATAGGTAATGGCTAAATCTGGAACAGGGGCAGACCAAGTTTCCTTATGTGGAACATGGACTAAAGCCCTTCTAATATCCCCTCTTTTACCTATTTCAGTGACTAGAGAACAGAGTGCTCTGAATATTTTGCAGATCATCTTGTTGGGAAGGTGAGGAACTGAATAAAGGTGAAATGATGAAGGATGAACAGATTCATGGTCTCTGTTAGGCATTAATGACCATATTGTTTTAAAGCCTTCCTATAACAAGGCTTTGTGTGTGGGATATGCAACTATTCATTTCTTACCATATGGTGATCCATTAAGGAGTGGAGGAAGTGAAGAGTGTAGCAATGCTTTTAGGGACAACTTTAGAATTACATTAAGCAAATTGATCACAGGAACAGACTGATGAACCATAAAATCACATGTCTTGCCTCTAATAATTCTGATTGCTTCAGAAAGAGCTGTTTAGGATAATGATAGTGACTCGTGATTGCCAGGTAGTATCAATATTTGGGGTTTGAAGTTCAGAGTAACAACCTTCAATATCCTTATTCTCAGAACGTGAATCTAAAATTAAGTAGAATAAATTGATGTTATTGTAACTCGACTTGGACAGTGCTGATAGTTAAAGCATGGTCTAGACAAACAATAAGAATTTGAGAGCTTAACTGGTGTTTGCAACTAGCTCTGTATTATGAGGACACCAGAGGTATATTTTAAAACTTACATTTTGAATAAAGAGACACATCTTAGAAAACAGTTTCATCATGCACACACAGAAAACTCAATCAGTGATAAGCATTAATTGTTCATTGTTTTGAGTAAAGGCCTGAAAATTTACCACACCTAAGTTTATATTTCATCTTGGTCACTGTGTTTTCAGGGGTAAATATCCAATCTCTCTGTAATTTTATCTCCTTTTCTATAGAAAAAAGATAATGATATTAGCTACCATATGCAGCTTTGTGACAATTAGATATGACAATGAAAATGTATAAGACAGCATCTAAGATATAGTTAATGATCAATAAATGTTATCCATCACAGTTATTATTAACGAAAAAGATAAGATAAAAGGCAAGGCAGGGAATGCCTAGGTAGAGCACAGGGAGTGTATTGGAAGCAGCATCTTTCTTAAGAAAGTATTATGCCAGAGCCAAGAGGTTGACCCGAAATTTGTCAATCTAGTCAGGGCTAGTCAAGAGAATACTTTCCCTTGAAGTTCAAGGTGTGTGCAACCAAGGGCAACAGATGAAAGGAGGGACTTCAAGCAAATGGTGAAGATTAGAACTTGGAGTTAATTCTTCGCTGGTATGCATGTAACTCAGATGAGTTTTTATAGACTAGGCTGATGCAAAAGCAATTGTGGTTTTTGTCATTCCTTTTATGGCAAAAACTGCAATTACTTTTGTAGCAACCTAATAGTTCCTTCAGTCATTTGGCTTCAGTGATGGTAGTAGAATAGACACAAAAAATATAGAGCCCATTATTTTTACTTAGTTTTTTAGAATTCTAACCTCTTTATCCTCTTCCTCTTACTGCTGGGCTCATTTATTATCATAATAACTTCTTCCTTGGAAAAAGGCTATGACTATTATGCCCCTGGCTGTACTTTGAGTCTATTAGTGGCCCTTACCAAGTCGTTGGCTATCTGAAGACAAGCACAATTTGGCACCAGAGTAGTTGGAACACATTTGAGATAAACTTTGGTACCGACTATTCATGAACATACCAGGGGGCTCCTCCCACTCACAGCTCCTACAGAGTGATTATTTTAACATATCACCCTGTCAACAATCTCTGAGTACCTTATTTGGCTTAGAGATGGACATCTAACTACAGGTTGACCATCCATAAACTGTCTTAGAAAGAAAAGCAATGGCAAAAAGACTCCTATTTTGGGAATATGAACCAGAAGACTCAGATGGCAATCTCAGATGTTGGGGTTTCAAAGTCATGTAATGTCGAAGCTGAGGCTGCTGTTTCCAGCCTGGATGCAAATACAGTTAGAAAGGAGTATAGTCTACAAAAATGGGAATGAGGAGAAACAGAAAAGAAAGAGTACATGTGCAGAGAGTTAACCCAGACAAGACAGGGAAGGGTGAAATGAAGAGAGTATCATGGAGCAGAACTTCCCTTCTAGATATTTGATTCTTGATCTTTTTCAGGCCTAGCATTGAGCTGTTTTCAGAGTGTCCTGCAAACTCTCTGTGGCTGCACAATGATCCTTCCCACTGCCCCTTTCATTTGAGTCTGTTTGTCTTTCTTGCCATAAAAATGAACCTAACTAAGAGAGAAACCTTATGTTCACTCAGCAAGCAAAGAGATGGAGGAACCAACTGAACACAAACTTGTCTTTTTCTAAATTTTCATGTCCACACTGCCCAATATTATGAGAATGACTCAGAAAACTATAAGCAAAAGCATCCATAACAACTGGAAGGGTCACGGGAAAGCCATTTTGAATGTAGTCCAGCTCAGGAAGACAGTGCCTATTCCTAGGTAGGTATATCACTAATGCAGCAGAAGCCTCCTGGCTCAGGAGAAATAAGCAGAGATTAGATGGCCCTGTAGACAAAGGTTCAAATCTGACTCCTCCATGTACTGACTGTGTTATCCTGAGAGAATACTTTACTTCTCAGAGACTCAGTTTCTGCATCTGTGAAATTGAGATAGTGACATCTAACTTACATAGATTTGGGATAGACCTAATTTAATAGTATACATGTAGCTTCCAAAATAATTTGTGCCATGAATTTGAAAAAAAAATAGCGTTTTCTTTCTTACTGGACAATTTGTAAAGCTGAGTGTAGACTGGATTTTAGCCTCAGTTTATTCCTTCTGCTCTGTGCTCTTCAGTAATGGTGCATGGTGACCCTCAATATGAGATACGAGGTAAGTGGTGATTATCATCATGTTTTTGTGGGTGATTTATATCAGAAAACAACGTAGAGTTCATTTAAGGAAGTTGAAACTAATGTTTTCCCTCAGAGAAGGTTACATAACTGGTAGAGTAGCTAGGATAAAAATTTTAAAAAGAGGAATCACAAAGTGTTTCAGCTAGTTAGGAAAATCAATACAGATCAGTGAGCTGTCAAAAGAATGAATTACTTCTCATTTGTTATAATGGAAATTGGTTTGCACTTACCTACTTCAGATTAATTTTTTAACCTGATGTTTCTGACCAAATGTTACCCTAAGCACCAAATCAGAAGCAAATTGACAAGGAAAGAAAACGTATCTCAGACTTCCAAAAGATAGGCTACCCAGCGAGAAACAGTTGATCTCTGTATAATGCAGAGTACTTAATTCAAAATGACATTAAATGAGGAAAAAGTCTTGTCTAATTTTATGAACATGCTAGATATGTTTTGCTGACAGATTCATGGGTTATAACTGGCTAAAGTCCTTCTGTTTAAATGTTCACTTCTTTCCTTCGAAGACAAGAAAATCAGTTAACCTTAAAGCCCTTCGGATGATCTTTCCCCAGAACTTAATGGACTTGAAATCTGTCCGAGAGGAATTCATTCAATCGGACTCAATGCTACAGATGGTAACCATCTGAGGCCCTGAGTTGTAGAAATTCTGAAAAGCGACACAGACCTCCCCAAATGGTATTGTATCGGAGGTTACAAATAAGTAATGCATTCCAAATTAAAAATAGGATGGAAGCATTACTTGTGATCCCTTATCTTCTTAGAGAGATCTGCCTTATAAAATTGCTGAGTGACTCAAACCCCAGGTCACTGTGACAAGTGCTTAATCCCTCTGTGTTCTTTCTATACCGTTCAGGAAAGGTGGAAATAAAAGAACTCAAAACCATGTAATTCTTATCCTCAAAGCAAGGGGACAAGGCAGATAAAAGAACACCTTAAGTAAACACTGAAAATTCATTTAAAAGTATCACCTAAAAGACAAGTCAGAAAAAATGTTTTTATTCCCAGGTTTGGCAGATGTTAAGTTTCACAAGTTCAGAAAAAGCTTCAATTTAGTATTGAGAATCATGAAAAAGCCAAGAATATTTAATATTTCACTACTGCATTATCTTGTTTTTATTTATTCTACCCATATACTTTATCCCAACCTCTGTAAATGTTTAAGCGCAATTAAAGAAAATAGGAATAAGACTTCTGTGAGATAGGTCTGAAAAAGGCTAGCAAATGTCCTGAAGTACATTAAGTTCTCAGTAAAATGGCCTTCCCTTCTTCCTCACATAGGGCATCTTGATTCTCTATTAGGAGTTCCTAGTACGTCTGGTAGAAGGGAGGTGGCTAATCCTTCCCCACAAAAAAAGCTAGTCCTGAAGAGTCTCTGAGTCTCTGATAGAAAGCTGGTCTCTCAACGAGAGTGAATGGCACATCCAATACTCAAAAGCACTCAACTCATATCGGAGGATAGTGAGGGGATAAGCCTACTAATCCTCCATTGGGATCAGTCTCGGGTACCTACAGCCAAGAACTACACATGTCCTCCACCAGGTAAAAGGAAGTGATTATCTGGAGTCCTGTGAACTAAACAGACATGATTCCGAATCCTATAGGACACGGTATAACTTCCTCTGACCCACAGTTTGTTATTCAAGTGGGGTGAAAATTTCTACTATGTAAGAGTAAATGATAATATGAGAAGATACTAATGTAGAGCCTGGCACTTGGTACATATTAAAAGGGTAAACAGTAAGTTAGTAACATCTCCATGTGAATCAGGATACTAGAGATGAGAGGAGATTTCTGGGGAACATGGAACCCCGGCTGATGGTGGAGAAGACTGAGGACATTAAGAAGGGGTAGGAATTCCAAATACAAATTTTGCTAAATTTGCAAAATTCCACAAATCATAAAAAGTATAATGTTCTTTAAGAAGAAATAGTCAGACATCTTTATATTACCATTACCTTATTCTCTCAAATGTGGGCTAAAATAAAACGAGTCCACTGGACTGCTGTTAGAATACTGGGCACCAGAAGCTGTATGGTAACTCAAAATTTCAAACTCAACAGAAAAACATACAAATGTTCCAGACATCTTTTTTTTTCCAGACAGGGCTCTGCTCTGTTACCCAGGCTGGAGCGCAGCGGTGTGATCACCACTCACGGCAGTCTCAACTTCCTGGGTGCAAGTGATTCTCCTATCTCAGTCTCCCAAGTAGCTGGGACCACAGGTGTGCACCACCAAGCTCAACTCCATTTTTTAAAATTTGTATAGAGAGTCTCCCTATGTTGTCCAGGCTGGTTTCAAATTCCTAGGCTCAAACAGTTTTACTCCCTCAGGCTCCCAAAGTCAGAGATCACTCCTGATGGGAAAAAATGAATTAAAAAAAAAAAAAGAAAGAAAGAAATGGGAAGAAGAAAATAGCATCCAGTCCTGAGAGCAATTCTCTGACTTTTAGCTCGTAGCATCAAAGTAATCTCAGTTCACTGAGGCTTTGTAAACAGATCATATATGTTTCTGTTCTCAAATATCTGTACAATTTCTTCCAGACTGTAAGACTCAAGAGATTTCAGGAACACAAAAGAAGAGATTGTGGCTAAACTTATGTAATATGGTCACAAGGCCTGAGTTAGAATACCAGGTTGAACTCTGATTAGCACGCGACTTGTGAAGACGTTCAGCCCTCTAAGCCATAGATAGCTTCTTTATAAGGAGGAAAAATACTAGTACCCACCTTACAGGGCTGAGATGAGGGTTCTAATGGGATGGTGCATATTCAATTCTATGCCAAAGGCTGTTCATGATTAGTACCTATACTTTATGTTTTCTGTTATTACTTCTATTTGGAGTTTGTGGATAATCTTATCACCTAGTTTGGTTATAAATGTGATCCATAGGATTGAGTTTTTCTCTCTAGATTTTCTGGCAAATCTTACGTGGAGATTCAATAAGATCAAAAATGTCCCTGCCAAATTTGTAGAATCTTTGCTACTAATTTTGAAATCCCCACCCAAACTCTTTCAAATAAGGTTTTAATAAACTATTTTAGAATATTTTTTGATTTACAGAAAATGTGTAAAGATATTACAGAGAGGTTTCACATAAGCTTTTTAAAAAAGTGGTCCTGAGTCTTCACATTGACGAGTTTGTACAACTGTAGACAAGAAGCTTAATTGTATTTGTATACCAGCCACGTGACTGGGCTTTTCATCTTGCTATCACACACTCCCTTGCCCTCTTGCTCTCTCTCTGATGAAGCAAGTTGCCATGTTGCAAAGTGCTCTATGGAGAGATCCACAAGTCCTCTTGCCAACAGCTCCTGAGAAATCAGATCCTATCAACAGCTATGCAAGTAAGCAAGGAAGTGCTTTTCACCTAGTCAAGTCTTCAATTTACAGTGACTATGAAAGATCCAGAGCTGCAGGACCCAGCTAAGCCATGCCTACAGAGCCCAAATACCTGCCTACATTCCTCCAGACTGAGAGACTCCAGAGATTTTATTTTAGGAACACAATAGTGAGACTGTGGCTAAATGTAAACACTTTAGAGTCACATAGCCAGAGTTTGAATACCAGGTTGAACTCTGACTAGCACTGTGACTTGCGGAGACACTGAATCCTCTAAGCCCCAGCTTCCTTCTGTACAAGAAGGACAAATAATAGTGAACACCATAGGACTGACATGAGGATTTAAATGGAATGGTATATATTCAGTGCATATTCAATTATATGCCAAGGGCTGTTCGTGAATAGTACCTGTATTTTGTGTTTGTAATAAGGGTACCTAATGTACCTTATTAGAAACTGTGAGATGATAAATGTCATTTTAAACCTCTACATTTTGGAGCAATTCGTAATGCAGCAATAAATACCTAATACAGGGAGCCAGACACCATGCTAACAGCTGGAAATATGGTAGCAATAATCCAGGTCCCTACCCTGCCCTTTTGGGCTTACAGTATGGGGTTTGCTTGGTGACTCTGAAAGTCCATGGCCCAGTGCTCCCCAGTCCTCCTTCACTACGAAAGCCCTGAGCCACCCTACATCACGAAGGGCTAAATGGGAAGGTGGGGCATTTTTCTAATCAGAGTATCATTTTTCAAACCGACTGGAAGAAAAGTTTCTACATGCACTCACTGCCTGTTTGACATACCCCTCCTGGGTAATATTCATAGAAACTTGAAGGAATCCCTGTTAATACCCAGATTTGAAATCTCAGAGCCAAGTGCTACAGCCTTGGGGCCTGATTTGCATCCATGAATATTCAACAGCACAAGAGTCCTTTGCTTGGGATTTCTGTCCCATGATGGGTGTCACTGGTAACTGTGTTGCTGTGCATTTTCTCTTCCTGAACTGAACGTTCAACTCAGGAAATGCAATCTGAGGTACAGAGCAGAAGATAACTCCCTTTTCTATTTTCTTTCTACAGCAAAAACTCGCTCTGGCTTCAGCATCTCTTGAAATGTTTCCACTACTGTATAAATTCTGGGAAAGGTGATGTGATTTTTTTACAGCTTCTTCCAGCCCTAAGGTTTGAGAGATGGTGAGTAAACCATTTAATGGCAGTCAAGTGTTCTACTAATATTATACTTAGATTCAAACAAACACATACGTAAATGAATAAAATTAAGCAATCACTACCATGTATGATGATCTTCAATATATAGACAAATAGCTCATTTCCGGAAATTTAAGAGACATGTAGTAGAATATTTGATATATTCAAATAATACTATTTTCATGTGATTGGCACTTATGTCAATAAGAAGCCTTTAGAATAGACACAGAAGAATTTCAGGGACTTACTTTGTCTTTTGTTAAGAAAGACACCTCTCATTTTCTATAAAAGAAGAGCAGGGGAAATGGGCCTTGAGTCCTTTTGGAATCACCACCATTATGCATGTTTTCACTATCTATCTTTATGTTCTTCATGGATTCTTCTGATGGGGCCAATATGGTCCTGAGAGGGTATTGAGTGCCTCCTTGGAGGAAGCAGTAAGACTTATGGCCCAGGTGGACTTGGTGCTGGCTAACCTCCATCAGCAGGAGCTGAAGCAGCACCTCCTCCCAGACCGTTGGTCTCAGAGTGTCACTGGGCCACCAAGGCAGCAGGCTGAGGGCAGTTGGGTTCATTGGGCATAATGTCTCAACTTTTTCAAATATTTGAACTAGATTCACAGGTAGTAATGCATTGCTTTAAAAGTGTCAGAGTACCTTAAAAAAGATAGTATACCATTGGGTAAAAAGCAAGATCACTGCTGTCAACCTAGATGAGTGAAGACTCAATCCAAAATTGGTCTACACAAAGGGAAGGGAACCAGCATTCACAGAGTACCCATTCAATTCAGCCAACTGCCTCAGAAGATATTTTTCCTTATTCCCATTTCACAGTCTAAAAACTGAGACTGAGGGGTTAGGAGTGCTGAGATTACAGGGTCTGTGTGCTGAAGATTCTGAACTCGAAGGCAGCTATGCTTTTCATGTCTGGGTTCCTTTTATCCTACTGTGGTGACACACAAGATGTGCACCTCAGCCTTGACTCTGCTTCTAAACAGCCAATGGCATAACCTTGTAGGCTGTACAATCTCTGCCACTGGGTTCTTTTGTGAGGAAATGAGTTGTTTAGATTAGGTAACTTCTGGGTCTCTTAAAGTAATAAGGTCCTCACCCTGTGACCTCGAAGGTCAGTGTGGTAGGTGTTCAACAGAGGAGTAGAAACTAGACCTAAAAGCTAGGCAGATTGAAATAATTACACTGAGAAAATAATTCCAGTTTTCTTTAGAAGGGTGATTAACTCCAAAAACAATAATGGGGGTGGCAGCTCAAAGAAGCCTGCCGTAAGGCTAAACTGGCTTAGATTTGGCTATAGACATCAAACAATCTTGCATGTTCTTCACATGTACCCCCAAACCTAAAATGCAATAAAAAAATAAAATAAAATAAAGAACAGGATGTGCTGTTTCAAGTATGTGTGCCGTGTGCTGGGGCTGGAGGCTCTTTAGACACCCTGTGACTGATAGGCCCTTCCTTGAAGGAGACTGAAATGACGCTCTAGTTCTGGTCTCAGAGCCATAATTAGCAATACCATCGCTGACTGGCTTAGACAAGCAATGATAACATTGCTAGTCCTCAATTTCTTCAACCTTAAATCAGCATGGTACTGATGTTCTCATTTAGATCACATGACATGATGAAAATCAGATGTAAAAATGTTTCACGAAGATAAAATGATCTGAAACATGGCTACAACTTTAAAAGAAAGTGTTTGCACTATAAGAAATTAAGTAGAAATTACATATAATTTATTTTGCTAATGTATGCCTTTTCATGTTACTGTTCTCTCTGTGTAATTTTTAATGCAAAAACAAACACAGTAACACACACAAGAGAACTAAGTTTATATATATGTGTCTGTGTGTTTCACAATTATATATATAATTTGTTCTCTTGTGTGTGTTAGCATGTTTGTATATACATACGCACATATATGTGTGTACCTACTTATATATATACATGCATATATATATATATATGCGGTTTTCTTTTTCAAATTTTGGCATAACATACCTGATATGGTTAGAGTTTGTGTCCCCACCCAAATCTCACCTTGAATTGTAACCTCCAGGAGTTGAGGGAAGGACCTGTTGGGAGGAAGTGTTTGGATTATGGGGGCTGTTTCTCCCATGTTGTCCTCATAATACTGCAAGAATTCTCACGAGATTTGACGGTTTTATAAATGGTAGTTTTTCCTGTGTCCTCGCTCACTTCTCTCCTGCCACCTTGTGAAGAAGCTTCTTGTTTCCCCTTCCACAATGACTGTTAATTTCCTGAGGCCTCCACAGCCCTGTGGAACTGTTAATTAAATCTCTTTCCTTTATAAATTACCCAGTCTGAGGTAGTATCTTCATAGCAGTGTGAAAATGGACTAATACAATATCTGAGTTAAATCACCTAGTAAACCTATTTTAAAAATCAGATTCCCAGGCACCACTCAGAGTTATTGAAATTAAATCAGAATTTCATGGTGAAGAGTTAATAGGAAACTGCTTTTCCAGCTCATTTCCCAAGTATTGGGTCTCCAGACTATATTGTGAGAAAATTCAGTATCTCTGACTATACATATTGAAATACTCAGGCGTAACTTTCTATTGTTGGTGTTTCTACTTAATTTGAGCCCTTAGGTAAACTCTGAGACCTGTCTTGTGAGAATTCAAAGATGTTTCCCTTGTGCTAGAATACAGGTTTATTGCTAGCAGTTGGCATTTATATAGCTTTCAGACTGTTTGGGTAGGGAGATATGGCGGAAAAGAGGAATTGAATACAGAATTTGTATGGGTTCGTTTTTTTCCTCTGGTTCTCATTAAGGGTAAAGCTATTTCTTCATCTGAGAATGACAACCAAAAATGACTCATAAAACATTTGAAAAGCACAAACTCAAATTGGCTCAGTTTCCCTCCTCATTTCTACATTGATATCTAACAAATGAAATGTCCCCTTCCACCTTCTGCTGCAATTTGAGGGTGGGTCATACTTCAGTCCACAATATCATTAAGTGTCAGAATCTATCTCTGAAAGGGATTTAGGAGTTGTTAAATCTAACCCTCATGTTTTACATAGAGCGTGTGCTTGCATAGAGGAATGGTGTAATTGTCAACTCTGTTAGTAAATGACTTTATTTTTATCTCCTTTAACTTCATTTTCTCACCTATAAAAGTGGGTAATGGTATCTACCCAATAGAGGTTGTTAATGCAAATGAAGATGGGTTAGTGTCAAGGAAACATCTTCTTTCATCAATGAGGCAAAGAATAATCTGAATGCATCTGATAAAGGTTTCCAGTATTTTTCCCAACACAATTTATGAGGCTTAATTAAGAGTAGACATGAGAAGGGTCTTGCTTCCATGCATACCAGGAGCAAGAGTCCAGCAAAGTTAATCCAGGAACTCCAACACATGGCCCAGTGAAAGCTTCCTCATCACTCTGTGTCTGCAGAACCAAGACTGCCTCAGGAGGTGAGAACCAATCATTTGGTTTGTAATCCTTTCCAGTATACCTGACCTTCCCTAGAAGCAATATGGAAAATGAAATATTTAAGAACAAGAATTCTGGAATCAGAATTGCTGAGACCAATTCCTAGCTAGACCAATCATTTTCTCCTCTGAAAAGTAGACAAAATTACAGCCAATACTTGATAGAGTTTTTATAAATTATAATTTCAATGATTTTGATAAGAAAAGTGCTGGACAACCTTTATTATTTGTTTAGCTTAGTTGCCTTAAAGGGAGATGGTGACACTTCCATGAGTTTTATGGAAGTGTACCTTTTTATTCTAGGACTAGCCATCTTAAACAAAGGTTTAAAACAATGAGTCATGGTTCTCTCTTCTGACAATAGATATTGTCCCTATATGAATAAGTAGTTTTTTTTTTTTTGAAATATACATCCAATAAAGCATAGTCACTGACATGACAAGTTCCCCTACCGAAATCAGAAATGAATGACTCAAGACTTACATATGTAGTGCATGAAATTTGTACCAACTTTTGCATTAAGGTGTATTAATCCAGAAAAGATGTTTCCTTAACACTAACCCATTTTAATTTGTATTAGCAACCTCTATTGAGTAGATAAAATCACCCACTTTTATAGGTGAGAAAATGAAGCTTATGGTGACAAAATAAGGTCATTTTCTAACAGAGTTGACATTTCCACCATTCTTCTAAACAAGCACATGCTCTATGTAAAACACGAGGGTTAGATTTCACAAATCCTCAAATCCCTTTCAAAGCTAAATTCTGACACTTAGCGATATTGTGAACCAAAGTATGACCCACCCCCATATCATACCAATTTTGTACACTAAGTTTCTGATATAAAATGATTGTTCTAGGGTCCTAGTCTACAAACATTAGCCTTGTTTCATGGTACCACTCATCTATCTTTACCTTCACTTCTCTTCAGTCTTTCACATATTTCAATAATTGTTGAGCACTTCCTCTTTTTCAAGGCCTTAATGATGCTCAAGAATAAATCAGATTTCTGTATACACTGACTTGAAAGAACTATAACCTGGTCCCACAGTCGATCTTCTGATGAAATTTAAACTCTCTATCAAAATGCTACCTTGAAGTTGGAACATCATACTATTTAATGTTATTTCTTTTTATATTTCTTCCTTATTTTTGACCTTGAATACAAAGACTGACATATTTTGTGAATTTCAGGAAGAAATATAATCCTCAGAGAACAGAACCTTTGCCACAATAACACAGTCAATTTAGAAATTTTCCTTCACTCTCCTCCATTTCCTTATGATCTTTGACGATGGGCTATTTGATTGAATGTCTTTTTCTGATAGATTTCCTCGCCCATACCCATAAAATAAAGCACTTGTACCCGATGACATTCCATGATATATTACACTATAAAAAAGGAAAAGATAAAATGTTCTTCATATCATAGTTTTTCATTTATTTATTATTTTAGATATGCAGGTCTGTCAGTTCTCACTTACTTAATCATTAGTTCCAGATCATTACTACACATTACTAGAACAATGGTTATAAAAGATAATAGAAATAAGCATGGCAAGGGTAGGAAAAGATATGATTATTTGTACTTACTTGTAATATATCATTCTAACATGTCATATTTTTTTCTTCCTCAACCAATGAAAAGATGATACATATTCAATACAAATTTTATTTTATTTTTAACCATCTTACTTCCTTTTAAATTGCTCATCCGGATTCCAGTGACAGCCATGACAAAGCAACAGATGGCAGATGAAACAGCTTTCTTTAAATAACTGCAAAACCAGACCAACTACAAAGCAACTGTTTTTAGATGTTGAATAAGATAAAGCATAGGACTCTGATCCACGAGCAAAGGAAACAAATGAGTTGAGCGCTATATTTTCCATGACTTAAGACACTTAGCATGCACAGAGAAGTGAATGCCAAACATAGAGCTTCCCTTCATTCATTGTGGTCTCAATGAAGGGAAGAAGCAGAAATGATGTATGGAGCTGCTGAGGCTATTTGCATTTTGAGGGCAAGGTTACACAGACAAGGAAACTTAATTGCCAAGGACCTTGAGAAACTTAAATAAGATTTCCCTTAAGACTTTGACCTAGTAATTGGCTGCATATGTGCAAGTGAGAACCAGTGAACTTACTGTGGCTGATAGTACAGAGTTGAGAGATACTGGCATTCAGAGTAGATCAATTTCACTTCCCATCCCAGTCAATATGTTAAAAATCTAAAAAGGCAGACCTTAAAGAGTAGGGCTACTTTAGCACTAGGTTAAAGACTATTTAGCTCCAACACAATAAAGCCTAAGACTAAGCTTAGATAGGGCAAGCTGATCTGTCAAAATTTAACTAACTGCAAGAAAAAACACATCTTAAATGAAGACAGCAAGCAGACTCTCAGCAATGTAACATCCACAATTTTCAAATACATTAAAAATACGAAAAAGCAATCAAGTGTGACACATAAACCAAGAGAAATGACAATCAGGATAAAAAGGCTCAAACATGATCTAGACATTGGAATTAGCAGATAAGAAGTTTAAACTAGCTATCTCTAATATGTTCAAATAGTTAAAGGAAAATAAGATCATTATGTGTAATCATATGTGAAAACTCTGGAGAGAAATTGAAATTATTAGAGAAACCAATGACTACATACTGAGATATCTGAGATGATATATTTATTTTGTCTGGCATTTGAGTGTATTCTATAAACATTAATTAGTTAAAAGTGGTTGACAGTATTGCTCAGATTATCTATGTCTTCTTTTTTTTTTCTTTTTGGTCTAGTTATGTATATAACTAAAAGTGAGATAAAATTTTCATTTGTGATTATCAATGTTTATTTTTCCTTTAAATCTGTCAGCGTTTGCCTCATATAATTTTGCTATTAAGCACATGTACATTTATTATTTCATTCTTAATTCATACTTTGAGATTATGAAATACCCCTTTTATCTCTGCTTATACTCTTTGTTTTGAAGCCTATTTTATTTGCTATTAACATAGGCTCTTCAGATGTATCTTGTTTATAATTTACATAGTACAACGTTCTATCTATTTTCAGCCCGTTTGTGTCTGAATATTTAAAGATATTCCTAACAGTCAATACAGGCTTGGTTATTACTTTTCTATCATTCTAATAATCTCAGAGATATTTTTGGATTGCATATGCTACTCCATATCATGTAACTTTTTATCATGTTGAATGTATGAATATTGCTTTGATCTACTGTTTTCTTGTCACTTTTATTGTTTCTTATCTTTCCTTATTATTCCTTTCTTACCACTTTGTGTTACTTGAAAAAATGTTAGAATTTCATTTTAATTTATTTGATGATTTTTATTCATGTCCATTTGTACTCTTTTTTAAAATAATTTTTTCTGGGACATACAAGTATTTTTAGGTCTTCACAGATTTTTGAGTCACTATTGTACCACCTAAAGTAAAATGTAGAAACTGTGCAACCACATACATCCTTTAACTCTCCCATCTTTCCCATCTTACCTATGTGATAAACATCCAAGTCAATGTTTTAACATCCTGTACATTCTACAATAATAAGAGTAAATATATTCTGTTATATTTACCATATCTAATTATCTTCATTTATTTTCTAAAGAACTGAGTCATCCTCTGGTGTTGTGACCCTTGTTCCTTGGTAACTAAACTATACTTTACTGTACTGCAGATATGATGGTCTGAGACTGCAAAAAACAACCCCAAGTGTTTTATTCTTTCACACCAGTATGACCAGCACAGAAGACTTCTGTGACCAGATGTATGGTCACACATCAAGCAAGCAACAATTCTGCAAGGGCACCAGCTGGATGTCCTCTCATACAGTTCAATTCTGACACTATCAACACAACAATAGCATCAAATCCTACAGGTTGAGGGCTTATCCCCAAAGATAAGCTGCCCCCTTCAGACACCAATTGCAAGCTCCAGGTTGTTATATGAGCGCTTTTCTGACTGACTGGCTATAAACTGGGAGTTCCACGATTTCTCCAAAAAGATACATCCTTCCCCCTCCACGGCCTCATATAATTATATTCGATTAATTTACTAGACTGGCTCAAAGTACTCAAGGATATACTTACATTTACAGTTTATTATAAAGGATATTACAAAGGATACTAATAAGAAATGCACAGGGCAAGGTATGGAAGAAGGGGCATGGAGCTTCCATGCTCTCTCTGGCCATGCTATCCTTACGTATCCTTCGTGTGTTCAGCTGCCCAAACATAAGGACAGGCTTTCTGAACCTTGTCCTTATGGTTTTTTTTATGAAGGCTTCATTAAGTATGATTGATTAAACCATTATCTATTGATGATTAACTTAACCTTCAGCCCTCTTCCATCCTTGGAGGTTCAGGGGTGGGGCAGAAAGTCCCAGCCCTCTAATCTTGCCTTCTTCTTTCCAGTGACCATCCCCATTCTGAAGATACCTAGGGACTACCAGACATCTAAACTCATCAGTGAACAAAAAACATTACTTTGGGGAATCTAAGGATTTAAGGAATTGTATGTCAGGAAACAGTCAAAAGCCAAGTATATATTTCACAATATAACAGCTAGATTAAAAATTACCATTGAAATGTATATATTTCATTCGTACTTTTGCCAGATATACAAATCTGACAGTATCTACCCTCTCCCTACAAATATGTGCATGCATGGACACATGCGCATGCATGCACACACACAGACACACAGACACACACACACAGACACAGACACAGACACACACACTACTTTCAGCAACTGTTACATCATTACCTAGACTCCATAGTTTCTAACAAGAGGTAAAACGTTTTTGAAATCATTGTATACATGATGTATCATTTTTATCTGGCTGTTTTCAAGATTTTGTTTTTTTTTCAGCAGATCTACCATGATGTTTTCGTGAATCTGTAAATTTATGTTTCTGCAATTTGGGATGTTTTCAAGTATTTCTTTGACTACATTTTACTTACTTTTCTCACTCTTCCTCAAGGATTCAAAACACATACACGTTAAGTAATTTGGTATTTTCTTACAGGATTGTAGGTCTTTGACTTTTATGGGTTATTTTTATTTTCTTTCGTATTTGTGTGGTTGGATAATTTCTATTGTTTTCTGTTCTTAATTTTTTACTCTTTTTAAATGTCCTTTGTGAAATTAAACAAGCCTTTAAGCCATAATTTCAAATTACTAAATTTTTCAATTCTAAGTGTTATTTGGCTCTTTTATGCAGTTCCTGTTTGATTGCTATTTCTTTACTTTGTATCTATTAAAAGAGTATTGTCTTTAATTTCACCAAACATATTTATAACAGCATTTTATAAAATCCTTGTTGGCTTATTCCAACATCTCTGTCATCTTAGGGTCACTATATGCTGATTATTTTTCCTTTTGAGAATGGGGCACATTTTCCTCTTTCTTTACATGTAGAGTAATTTTATACCACATTATAAACATTATGAATATTACACATGTTTATTACTGTAAGTGCCTTTAAATGGAATGTGTGTGTATAATACCCAATAAATCAAACTGAATCTCAAAACGTCTTTGCGGCAGCTAAAATCTCAGCAAAGTCTTTTATCCTTAGCTTGGCTATTTGCAGTTTGCTACATATTTGCATGTTTCAGAAATGGGGACTTAGGCAATAGTTTTTGTTTTTTCTCTGATTGTCTTGTCCCTGGGATTCTCCCCTCATTTTCTAGTGGGTATGAGCTAAGATTGCTCCAAACTCTTCTTTTGGTTCTTCAGGCCAGAATCATTTCACATACTGTTTTGAAGTTTTAGCAGATCCTCTCACATGAGTCATGACCTAACTTTAGGTTAAAAGATATAAAAATTGGAAATGCACATGTATTTTATTCAAGTGTTGCTCATCTTACTAACCTGCCTTGTTGTTTTGATTTCTTTTTATTTTTATTTTTTCACTTATTTATTTAAAGTTCTGGAATACTGGTGCAGGACTTGCAGATTCGTTACATAGGTAATGAGTGTTTGGTTGTTGAACCTATCAACTCATAATCTAGGAATCAAGCCCCATGTGTTTCAGCTTCTTATCCTGATTCTCCCTGCCCCTGTCCTCCCCAAAAGGCCCCAGTGTATGTTGTTCCCCTCCCTGTGTCCACGTGTTTTCATTGTTCAGCCCCCACTTATAAGTGAGAACATGTGGTGTTTGGTTTTCTGTTTGTTTGTTAGTTGACTAACGGTTTCTAACTCCATCCATGTCTCTGCAAAGCACATGATCATATTCCTTGTTATGGCTGCATAGTATTTCACAGTATATATGTACTACATTTTCTTTATCCAGTCTATCATTGATGGGCACTGGGGTTGATTTTATGCCTTTGCTATTTTAAACAGTCCTGCAATAAACATATGAATGCACATACCCTTATAATAGATTGATTTATATTCCTTCGGGTATATACCTAGTAATGGGATTTCTGGGTCAAATGGTATTTCTGGTTCTAGATCTTTGAGGAATTGCCACACTGTCTTCCCCAATGGTTGAACTAATTTACATTCCCACCAACAGTGTAAAAGCATTCCTATTTCTCCACAACCTCACCAGTATCTGTAGTTTGTTGATCTTTTAGTAACTGCCATTCTGATTGACCTGAGATGGTATCTCATTGCGGTTTTGATTTGCATTTCTCTAATGATAAGTGACGTTGAGCTCTTTTATGTTTGTTGGCTGCATAAATGTCTTGTTTTGCAAAATGTCTGTTCATGTCTTTTGTTCACATTTTGATGGGATTGTTTTCTTCTTGTAAATTTGTTTAAGTTCCTGATAGATTCTTGATATTAGACCCTTATCAAATAGATTGCAAAATTTTTCTCCTATTCTGTAGGTTGTCTGTATACTCTGATGATCATTTATTTTGCTGTGCAGAAGCTTTTTAGTTTAATTAGACCTCATTTGTCAATTTTTGGTTATGTTGCAATTGCTTTTGATGTTTTTGTCATGAAACCTTTGCCTGTGCCTATGTCCTGAATGGTATTAACCAGATTTTCTTCTAGGGTTTTTATAATTTGGGGTTTTACAATTAAGTCTTTAATTCATCTTGAGTTGATTTTTGTATATGATGTTAGGAAGGGCCCAATTTCAATTTTCTGCATATGGCTATCCAGTTCTTCTAGCACTATTTATTAAATAGGAATCCTTTCTCCTTTGCTTGTTTTTGTTAGATTTCTCAAAGATCAGAAGGTTGTAGATGTTTAGTCTTATTTCTGAGAACTCTATTCTGTTTCATTGGTCTAGGTGTTTGTTTTTGTGACAGAACCATACTTTTTTTTTTTTTTTTACTGTAGTCTTGCAGTATAGTTTGAAGTCAGGTAAGGTGATACTTCCAGGTCTGTTCTTTTTGCTTAGGATTGTCTTGGCTATATGGGCTCTGTTTTGGTTCCACATGAATTTTAAAGCTCTTTTTCTAATTCTCTGGAGGATATCAGTGGTAGTTTAATGGTACTACCATTGAATCTATAAATTACTTTTGGCAGTATGGCCATTTTCACAATACTGATTCTTCCTATTCATGAGCGTGAAATGGACTTCCATTTGTTTGTATCCTTTCTTATTTCCTTGACCAGTGGTTTGCAGTTCTCCCTGAAGAGGTCCTTCACTTCCCTTGTTAGCTTCATTCCTAGGTATTTTATTCTCTTTGTATCAATTGTGAATGAGAATTCATTTATGATTTGCCTCTCTGCTTGTCTATTGTTGGTGTATAGAATGCTTGTAATTTGGGCACATTGATTTTGTATCCTGAGACTTTGCTTATCAGCTTCAGGAGCTTTTGGGCTTAGACCATGGGGTTTTTTAGATATAGGATCATGTCATCTGCAAACAGAAACCATCTGACTTCTTCTCTTCCTATTTGAATACCTTTTATTCTTTCTCTTGCTTGATTGCCCTGGCCTAAATGTCCAATACTATGTTGAATAGGAGTGGTAAGACAGGGCATCATTGTCTTGTGCTGGTTTTCAAGGGGCTGATTCCAGTTTTTGCCATTTCAGTATAATACTGGCTATGGGTTTGTCATCATGTGTTTAGAATTTTATTTTTGTCTAGAGTTTTCTGTTGTTACCTTCAAGAGTATTGGCCCAGTAGGAGCTTATTCAAGAATACCAGAAAAGAAAGTTCTCCATTTATTTTTACATCTTCATTTCTATATTAACGTATATAAAATTATGAGCTACAGACAATTTGGCAAAATGTGAATGTTCCTTTCTCATTCAATGGCTACAGTAGAATTGAGAGACTTAGATTCATTTCTGAATGATAACCCAGATGTCATCTATAATTCAAAGGACCCTGGAATACTCTATTCCCCTAGGAAGGGTATCACATCTGTGACAAATAAAAGCAAATAAATATGAATTCCCGGTTGCTAAATTAAAACATCAACTCTGAATTTAGACGTCAAAATATCCAACCACCATCATTATCCATGCATAATTCATGATTAAACCATGAAAATTATACATTTCAGCTTGTGAGAGCAAAGGGTGAAGGTGTACGGGTACTGGACAGGATGTCAAAAGCATTCCAGGCAGCCTTCCACTCTCTCCTTCTGGCCACCACAATTAATATGCCAGGGTAAACAAAACTGCTTAGATTTGATTTAGATCACTTATTCATAGTATTTTTTAATTAAATGTTTGTTATAGATTTTTAATGCATTAGTGGCTTAATGTTTTCTCAAGTTTTCCATAAATAAAAAGTTAGGAAAGAATCTCTTGTGTACTTCCCTTTCAATCCGATACTCAAATGCATTTCAGTATTTATGGAGGGGGATCATTACAAACACCTCACTCTCACAACATTTTCTGACAATGTGAACAAATCTCATAGTTTTTGGCATAATACTGCTTAGCTATATGATATATAAAATCATATGGCTGAAAAATAAAATAACTCGCTGCATGCTGGTACTTTTAATACCACAGGAGTGATTGAGTCCTATTTCCATATTTCTATAAGGTATTAAAGAAAGGAATCAGTTTCACTGGCAGCATTTCCCCCTAGCAAACATATTCTCTGTCTCTCTGTCTTTCCCCATCTCTCTCTCTCTCTCTCTCTCTCTCTCTCTCTCTCTCTCTCACATGCACACACACACAAAAACACATAAACACACACACAATAATCAAGGCCTAGAAACCCTCTTTAAGGTACAAAAATGCCATCCTTGTATCATAGTCCAGAAATAATGACAGATTACTCAGCAAACTCTGTTGCAGTTACATTATTGACTTTTTTAAAAAAAAATTCCCACTTTTATTTTAAGTTCAGTGTTACATATGCAGGATGTGCAGGTTTGTTACTTAGATAAATGTGTGCCACGGTGGTTGACTCCACAGATCATCTCATTATGTAGCTACCAAGCCCAGCACCTGTTAGCTAGTCTTCCTGATGCTCTCCCTCCTGCTACTGCCACCTGACAGATTCCAGTATGTGTGGTTCCCTGCCCCCATGTGTCCATGTGTTCTCATCATTCAGCTCACACTTATAAGTGAGAACATGTGGTATTTGATTTTCTGTTCCTACATTAGTTTGCTGAGGATAATGGCTTCTGGCTTCGTCCATGTTCCTGCAAAGGACATAATCTCTTTTCTTTTTATGGCTGCATAGTATTCCATGCTCTATATGTATCACATTGTCTTTAATCAGTGTATAACTGATGGGCATTTAGGTTGAATACATATCTTCAGTATAGTGCTGTAATGGACATACATGTGCATGTATCTTAAAAATAAAGAAAACAAAAACACAAAAACAGAATGTCACTCTGTTGCCCAGGCTGGAGTCCTGTGGCACAATCTTGGCTCACTAAAACCTCTGCTTCCTGGGTTCAAGCTATTCTTCTGCCTCAGCTTTCGACGTAGCTGGGATTATAAGCATGTACCACCATGATCAGCTAATTTTTATATGTATTTCTTTTAGTGGAGATGGGGTTTCACCATGTTGGCCAGGCTGGTCTCGAACTCCTGACCCCAAGTGATCTGCCCATCTAAGCCTCCCAAAGTGATGAAATTACAGGTGTGAACTACTGTGCCCGGCCACATGTATATTGATAATAGAATAATTTCTGTTTCTTTGGGTATATACCCAGTAATGGGATAGCTGGGTTGAATGGTATTTCTGACTCTCAGTCTTTGAAGAATCACTACACTGTCATCCACAATTGTTGAACTAATTTACACTTTCACCAATAATGTAAAAGCATTTCTTTTTCTCCATGACCACTCCAGTATCTGTTGTTTTCTGACATTTTAACAATAGTCATTCTGATTGATGTGAGATGGTATCTCACTTGCATATTTCTAATAATCAGTGGTATTGACTTTTCTTCATGTTTGCATGTATGTCTTATTTTGAGAAGTGTCTGTTCATGTCCTTTGCCCATGTCTTAATGGGGTTGGTTTTTCTTTGTTTTGTTTTTTGTTTTTTGGGTTTTTTTTTGTAAATTTGCTTAAGTTCCATGTAGATGTTAGATATTAGACCATTGTCAGATGGTTAAATTGCAAAATACTCCCATTCTGTAGGTTGTCTGTTCACTCTGATAATAAGTTTCTCTTGCTGTATAGAAGTTCTTTAAATAGATCCCATTTGTCAACTTCTGCTTTTGTTGCAATTGCTTTTGTCATCTTTGTCATAAAATCTTTGTCTGTGCCTATGTTCTGAATGGTATTGCCTAGATTTTTTTCTAGGGTTTTTATTTTTTTGGGTTTTACATTTAAGTCTTTAATCTATCTTGAGTTGATTTTTGTATTTGGTATAAGTTAGGGGTCTAGTCTCAGTTTTCTGCATAAAGCCAGCCAGTTATCCTAGCACCATTTATTAATCAGGGAATCCTTTCCCTATTGCTTGTTTTTATCAGGTTTGTTCAAGATCAGATGGTTAGAGGTGTGTGGTCTTCTCAGTTCTCTATTCTGTTCTATTGATCTATGGGTCTGTTTTTGTACCAGTACCATGCTGTTTTGATTACTGTGGGCTTGTAGTATAGTTTGAAATTTGATTGGGTGATGCCTCCAGCTTTGTTCTTCTTGCTTAGGACTGTCTAGGCTATTTGGGCTCTGTTTTAGTTTCATATGAATTTTAAAATAGTTTTTTTCCTAATTCTGCTAAGAATATCAATGGTAATTTGATGGAAATAGCACTGAATCTATAAATTGTTTGGGACAGTATGACCATTTTCATAATAGTGATTCTACCTATCCATGAGCATGAAATTTTTTTTCCCGCTTGTGTCATCTTTGATTTCTTTGAACAGCGGTTTGAATTATCCTTGAAGAGGTCCTTTACTTCCCTCTTAGCTATATTCCTAGGTCTTTCATTCTTTTTGTGGCAATTGTGAATGCGAGTTTATTCATGATTTGGCTCTAAGCTTGCCTTTTGTTGGTGTAGAAATGTTAGCGATTTTTCCACGATGATTTTGTGTCCCCAGGGTTTGTTGAAATTGCTTATCAGCTGAAGAAGCTTTTGAACTGAGACAATGGGGTTTTTTAGGTATAGGATCATGTCATCTGCAAACAAAGGTTTCATCTCCTCCTATTTGAATGCCCAGGACCAGATGGCATTACCCCTGAATTCTACTAGTGACACAAAGAAGAGCTGGTATCATTTCTACTAAAACTATTCCAAAAAACTGAAAAGGAGGAACTCCTCCCTAACTTATTCTGTGGGGTCAGCATCATTCTGATGCCCAATCCTGGCAGAAATACAACAACAACAAAAACCTTCAAGCCAATATCTTTGATGAACATCAATGCAAAAATCCTCCAAAAAAAAAAAAAAAACAACCAACAACCTGAGTCCCACAGCACATAAAAAAACTTATCCACCACAATCAAGTAGGCTTAATTCTTGGGATGCAAGGATGGGTTCAACATACAAAAATTAATGAATGTGATTCATCACATAAAAGAATTAAAGACAAAAACCACATGATTGTCTCAATAGATGCAGAAAAGCCTTCAATAAAACTGAACATACCTTTATGTTAACACCTCTCAATAAATTAGGTATTGAAGTATTAGGTATTATTTTGAACATACCTCAAAATAATAAGAACCATATATGACACACCCACAGCCAATATCATATTAAGTTGGCAAAAGATGGAAGAATTACTCCTGAAAACTGGCACATGACAAGGATGCCCTCTCTCATCACTTTATTCAACATAGTATTGGATGTTCTGACAAGGGCATTCAGGAAAGAGAAAGACATTATTTATTTTCAGTAACCTCAATTTGTCACAGAACTGATTTTTATAACACAAAATTTTAATTCTTACTTTACTTATATATACAAACATGGTTAACTTTTCCCCCATTAATTCCAAAGTAGTTTACCAAATCTCATTATAATTTGGCCCTCTGCTTCTTTTCCAGGTTAATCTTTCCTTCCTATCATACAAAATAATAACCTGAGTTATGAAATATATGCTAATCTACAGGGCTAGATAAACTATTAAACATCTATTCCATAATGAGGCACCACGCACTTTTCTAAAAAATAAAAAGTTTCACATTTTATTATACAGTTACCACTGAGATATATTGTTAAATGAAAAAAATACTATCAATATGCATGTTTCTGAAAGTGAGAAAAAAATGACATCTGCTGAAGAATACAAAATAAACTAATAACACTGGTTACCTCTAGGGAAGAAAGCCTGATAGCTGGAATTTGAGATAAGTAGCAAGAGGCAGAATTTTTGCTTTGTAACTTTTATACCTACTGAATTTTGAACAATAAAAATTCATTACCTATTCAAAAAATAAACATAACTACATTTAATTAAATATAATTTCAAAAATTGAATTCAATATGAATCATTACACCCCTGGATTACCATTTCAGAACAATGTTTCTCTTAGATGCTAGAAGGAAGTCTCAGGAAGACTCTGATATTCAAGTGCAGAAGATGCTATGAAGCTCTCAGCCAGTCTAGATAGGAGAGAAGACAAGGGGAGAGAGTAGTAGATAGAAATATTCTTGTGAGCTCACAGTGGGGAACTTTTTCCCTACAACTGGAAAGCATCTGAAAGTTACTCTATTGCCACACCCTCTCTTAATTAAGATGGCTCCCTTCAAATAATAAATAATAAAGATAAAGGCAATATCAAAAAATTAGTTCAAACTATCCTTTGAAGAGAGAAGACTCTCTTTATTCTTTCAAATATTCTTTAAATTCTACTAGAATAGACAGTGAAAAAGAATAGCCATTGAAAAGTAGATATCAGTGTTCAGACACATTTATATCAATGTCCTTCACTAATGAAGTTTTTAAGACTTTTTTCTTAGTGCCATGATCTTTGCCAATGTAAGTCAAGAGAGATGATGAATATATGTGAAGATTATTTATTTATTTAGAAACTGAGGTTTCTTTTCCATCAACCTTATTTCCATGTTGCTTAAGAGCCTTTGCAAAAACAGCTTAAGGTCATTCAGTAGTTGTGAAGATTTATTTTTAAAGGTGAAAAGAAATGATGATCTGTCAGGCCTAGAAAAAATATATATATACTTGTCTGTCTTAATTGTGCCAACAAATTGACAAAACTCGTATCTCTCAGGAAACCTAAAGAGTGATATCATGACGTCCCTCTGCAGGGAGATTTTCTTAAACTCTTTAATTTTCATGTCCTAGGAAGTAATTTATCTCTCACATGTATTGAAATCCTAATAGTTGCAAAGGGCTATATCAAGATTGAATTAATTATTTCAGTGATTAAGGATATGGTTTTCAATTCACTCTACTTAACTACATCTAACTGGGATTAAAGCCAGAGAGTCATTTTAAAGGAATAATGTTATCTCAACCTTAACATTTCAAAAGAGAAGTGTGATGCTGTTACTTTGTCTCATATCAAATCACAGCCACTTAACCACAGAGATGTATTTGAGTTCAAATACTTGCCCCAGAAAATGCCAATTATTGTGGAGAAGAGACAGGGAATGACTTGAATATTTAAACCAGCTAGTAAAACTTATATTAAAAATGAGAAAAAATGGTTGAGAACTCACAATGAACTGCACTTTGGGCCTCACATAGTTTATTAGTTTTCATATTCACTTTCTATTTGTTATTAAATTATCATTTTATCCCTAATAAATTCCTCATTTTTGATAACCATAAAAATCTTTAATCTTTTCAAAATGTCTTTACTAGACACACTAAAAAAAATCTTCTAAGAGGCCAACTCTGATTTAATTTTTAGGAAAAAGAGAAATTCTTCATTTGCTCTCCAGTATGGAGACAAATATCATCAGTGTTTTGTGTAGTGGACCCAGTCTATAAATGCCTGATTACTCTCTGAAAGACTCCACACTTCAGATCAGCCACATGAAGCACATATGATTATACCAACTACAGATCTGGGAAGATAAGAGAGGTTGAGGGCAATGGGACATTTTTCCTGAATTCTCATAGGGTGACTGGAAGGTTACTGTGGCTATTGCCTGCTGTTACTCCTTTATAAGAGCAGTTGGAGAAACTATCCATAACATTGCACTGACTTCTTAGTTACAAGACCTCTTGCAGTTAAACTGATTCAGGAGTTAAGAAGAAATCACTTAGGTAGATAGTGAGGGGTAAGAATCCTCAGTAAGACTTTATTTTTAAATGAAAAGTAGCCCCCAATCATTTTCTATCAAACAGTACCCTGTAAAGTCAAGCTGCCGTCATAGACAAGCAAACTGGAAGTTTGCATGGGTGAATGCCAGCAGGAACTAGGGACTAGACATGTTCAAGATGCTGGCTCCATCTTCCCTCCTCTTCCCGCCATGTGTACAGTAAGAAGCAGACACAATGGCACTGCCCAAGGGAATAATTCACTTGCATAATAAGCTTAGGGTGGGGCAACCAGCCTTCCCTATGCACTATGTAAACGTCATATCTGATTGAATCAATCTGTGAGCCCTGTGTAAATCAGACACTGTTTCCTCAAGCCAGACCATAAAATTCAGCACATCTGCCACCAGCTGATCTTTCCTTTGGGAAGTCCCCTCTCTCTCACTAGAGAGAAAGAGAGCTGTTTTCATTTCTCTTTCTTCTGCCTATTAAACCTTTGCTCCTAAACTCTTTGTGTGTATACATTTTCCTAGTGTGAGAATACGAACCCCAAGTATATAGCCCAGACAATGTAACCACTTCATACTGGGGACCTCATCTGGGATACCAAAGTACAACAGTCATCAAAACAGTGAGTAAAGGAGCAAACTCCAACTCCATCCTTTCATTTTGAGGCTCTTGGATGCCATTGTAAAACCAAATCAAACCAAATACTGGGCTTCCTTCAGCCGTTTAAAAATGATTAGCATGGCTTCCAGGCTTATAAGAGTTAAGGGACATGCTTCCTGAGGAGAACAGGGAGAATGCCCCCATACCCATGTATTGCTAAGCCTATTGGCCATGTTAGAATCAGCTTCCTTTCATGGAGGACTTAGTTGTCACATGAGGCTAGAAATAGTTCTGGAGCAACTGAGTATTTCTGACTGTGGCTACCCACCGGTGTTATCCCACGGCATCTAGACTAACACCAGCCTCTAACTGCCCAGTGGGGTGTTGACAACAGGATTGCCAACTTTTCTACCATAATTTCCTCCTTTCCCATCCATGCCCATCTCTCCCCTCTGTGTATGCAATGTGTGGGAAGTTTTATGGTTCAGGGAAGTAATCTTGTTAGGCAAGATCAGGGAACGTCATTGTAACTGGGGATATAACCCAAGGGAAGGCTTCTTTGTGATTTTCTACAAACAGAGCCTCCCCCCCCTCCCCCCCCGCCCCGCCACCACCACCACAGTGAGCATCACTCTTTGCCCTTGGTCTGGAGAGCACAAGGCATTTCCAGGTCTCTCTCTGCCCTTGATCTAGAAAGTGCATCATGCTTCCCGGTCTCTGTCTGGCTTTGGTCTAGAGAGCACATGGCATGTCAAGGTCACTCTGCCCTTGGTCTGGAGAGCACATGGCATTTCAAGGTCAACATCGCCACCTAGTGGAATAGGGATCCTCTCTATGAGGCACATTGTCAGTCCTTTACCTAAATATTCTAGCTTTCCAATTATCTTCCCTTTTTGCACCTTTCTACTAGAAATCGGGCTTCATGCTGCTTCTATAAACTAGAAAATTCTGCCTTCATCAACTAGCAGTAAAATATCCTCCAAAGCTAAAATTTTAGCCTCGATACTGTCCCATCAGCAAGAAAATGGCCATTTGGTCCCTATGTTCTTTTAAGTTACCTATTCTGCCTCCAATTAGAATGATACTTAATTATTAAGGGGATTTTAAGTTTGAAAGTTAACGAGAACCAATCTCTAAGGGCAAAGGCTTCAGTATGGGCTATAAGAGCAGGATATAGAGCTCAAACCAGCACCCTTCCTCCATTAAAGAGGGAGGTGCTACAGTTGTCCAAATGTAACTGTCATACAGTCTCTCCTGAGATTCATTATTCTGGGGAGCCAGACAGGTCACACAAGTCTAGGAAGTGAAAGGGAAATCACAAGCAGAGGACTAGAGCCACATGGGTGAGCATGACTGATCCCAATCTCTTAGTTCCTCTGGTTCCATGGCTGGAGGTCATGCCTGGAACCATGGGCAGCATATCTAACAAGGTGCCAGGACCCAGGAACCAAGGAAGAAAAACAGCAGGGGGTACATTTCCACTGTTTTCCTCTACATCCTGGGTCACACCAAAAAAGGAGACTAAAGGGATGCCTTTTTCTCACCTCTCTTTCTAGATGGGTAACAGATTATCTTCAGCCTCTGGAGTGTCTTCTGAAGCACTGGGACTCCTTTCACCCAGTGACTTTGAAGAAAAAGTGGCATATGCTCTTTTACTCAAGGGCATGACCTTCTTACCCTCTTGAACCAGCCTGGCCTGTGGAAGGGAGTCTTAAGTTTAATATCCAACAATTAGATCTTTTCTATAGATGGGACAGAAAATGATCCAAGGTACCTTACGTACAGGCTTTCTTTGCCCTGTGAGACAACCCAAACTTTTGCAAGTGTTGCACAATCAACCTGGTTTTTTTAGCAATAGTGTCAGGCAGGCCCAAAGGGAATGATTCCTGAAGACTAGAAAAGCAACTTCTAAGGGAACCATCTGAGGCAGTTCTAGGGTGCCCAAGTCCTTCCAGACCCACTTATCTAAGACCACCTCCAATCACTGTATAATTCCCCACTTTCCCACCTTTACTCTTACCCCTACAGGAAATGCCCAGTGGAAGTGATGTCACTAGGATTCGAGTTCTCTTCTCATTGTAGAACCTTAAGCAAGTAAAGGGAAACTTAGATTAATTTTCTGATTTTGATAGGTATATAGAGGTCTTCCAAAATTTAAATCAGATATTTGACCTCTCATGGTGGTATGTTATGCTGTTCCTAAGCCAAGCCCTAACTACAGCTGAGAAGCAGGCAGCTCTGCAGGCAGCAGAGAAATTTGGAGATGAGCAGAATGTCTCCTGTAGTCGGCCTAAGAGGAAAAGAGAAAATAGGGAAGGTGAAGAAATAATGGAAACACCATTCCCAATAGAAAGGGAAGCAGTTCCTCTTGACAATGCTAATTGGAACCCTGATGATGCTACAGATGAATGAAAAAGGAAATATTTTTTAATGTGCATATTGGAAGGCCTATGAAGAACTATGGCCAATCCTCTTAATTACTCTAAACTGTCTGTGATAGACCCAAAGCCAGATGGGAATCCTGCAGCCTTTATGGAAACACTGAGAGAGACTCTAATAAAGCACGCCTCCCTATCCCCTGAGTTAGTGGAGGGACAGCTAATCCTAAAGGACAAGTTTATTACACAGGCAGTTCTCAATATCAGAAGGAAACTATAGAAGCAGTCAATAGGACCAGATAGCACTTTAGAGAACCTCCTGAAGGAGGCTACCTCAAGTCTTTTATAACAAGGACCAGGAGGAGAACGAGGCGTAGGACCAGGAGAAAGAGAGAAGGCAAAAGAGAGGAACAGAGGCTCTAGTAGCTGCTTTGAGGCTTGCAAAGTCCAGGATCTCTGAGGTGCATCCACTAATTGCTGTCGATGCAGCAAGTCCCGGCACATTAAGAAAAAGCACCCAGGCATCAAGAAGAAATCACCATGACCCTGTTCAGCAAGTGGTGGGGACCACTGGAAATTTGATTGCCCCCCGCCCCAGAGATAAAGGTTACTGGGTTCAGAACCTGTCTCACAGATGGCCCAACAGGACTGATGGGTCCTAGGTGTGGAACTCCCAGCTCCAATGTTTCAAACTGTCATTACAGCAGAGGAGCCCCAGGTGATTCTGGAAATTGAAGGAAAGAAGTTAGATCTCCTTCTGGACACTGAAGCCAGCCTCTCTCTCCTTTCTAATCTAGGCCTTCCCTTTTCCCACAACACAACTGTGAGGGACATCTAAGGAAAAACTCTAATTCGATATTTTTCTCAACCCCTTAGTTGCAGATGGGGAAACTTACTATTTACACATGGCTTTTTAATTATACTAGAAAGTCTCACTCCTTTATTAGGTAGAGACATTTTAGTTCATGAAATGAGCTAAATGGAACCATCCTCTTTATAGCCCCAGAACAATCTCTTTGTCTCCCCCTGGTGGAAGTTACTATCAATCCAGAAGTGTGGGCAACTCAAGGAAGTCTTTAATGAAACATGCTGCTTCTGGGTCTCTAGTAAAGTAGAAGAAAACCCACGAGCGCTTTAAGATCAGGTTAAAATCACTGACAGGTTAAGAAAAAAGGCATGCTCCAGCCATGGATGGCTACAATATCTCTTTAATGAATTCCAGTCTTCTTTGTGGAACTGGTTAGCTCCATTATTAAACCTCCTCTTGCTCATATGTTTTATACTAATGTTTGAACCTTGGCTACTCAATACTGTAACTCAGATTGTTTCCTCTCACCTAGAAGCAATCATACTGAAAATAGTCCTGCAGACCGAACAATGCAGGGACATATCTTTCTTCCAAGAATCCTTGGATCAGCCCCAGGAGGAGCCCTAGCTGCTGTTCTCCACATGATGCCCCTTTTCAGCAAGAAGTAGCCAGAAAGAGTCATCACCCCAAAGCCCCCAACAGAAGTTAGGGTCACCACTCCTGAGGAGGGAATGATAGAGTAGTTAAGAAGAAATCCCTTAGGCAGATAATGCGGGTATCAAAGTCCTCAGTCAGGCTTTTCTTTTTAATAAAAAGCAACTCCAAATCATTTTCTAACAAAGAGTAGCCTGTGAAGTCAAACTGCACACATAGACAAGCAAGCTGGTAGCTTGCATGGGTGAATAGTGGCAGGAACTACGGACCAGACATGTTTAAGATGGTGCCTCCATCTTCCTTTCTCTGCCAGCCATGTGTACAGTAAGAAGCAGACAAGATGGCACTGGCCAAAAGAATAATTCATTTGCATAATAAGATTAGTGTGGGGCAACCAGCTTTCCCCAAGTACTATGTAAATGTCATACCTGATCAAACCAATCTGTGAGCCCTATGTAAATCAGACACAGCCTCCTCAAGCTGGACTATAAAATCCAGTGCGTCTGCCACCAGCCAGTCTTTCCTCTTGGAAGTCTCCTCTTTCTCACTAGAGAGAAAGCTGTTTCCTTTTCTCTTTCTTCTGCCTATCAAACCTCAGTTTCTAAACTCCTCATGTGTGTTTATGTCCTAAATTTGCCAGGCACAAGACAATGAACCCAAAGTGTATACCTCAGACAACACAGGTTCTTCAAAACCAACCTATGTCTAAGGAGTGCTGACTGTCAGTAACACCTATTGCATTTGTGGTTTCTCCCTGGTTTTCTTATTTATAGTGTTGCACATCCATAGACAGGCCTATTGGTTTTGGTGGGCTTGTTGTGCTCTTTGGCTTTTGCTTTTTCACGGACCTCAGATTGAATAAGAGCTGATTTGCTAAATCTCTCACAGTCTCTGTTCCTCTTGCATGAGTCAGAATATCAGTGAGTAAAAGAAAGTGAGTCAAGATGAGAGACTAAGCTTATATGCCTTTTACTCATCTCTATGAAAATCAGGTGGTATTTCAGAAAAATAAAACACTAAAAATATTGAAAATATATTTTTAGAGCAAAACAATAAGGATCATCTGTAAAATAGACAACAGAAAAAAATCAGCAATGAATCTCTGCAAAATAAGACTGCTCTGGAAGTAACCTAATGACCAAGAATCCCGAAGTACTGAAGACAGCATCATGAATGAAACAGAGAACCTAATAAACAGAAAATAAAATGATTCTCAAAAAGTCCAAAAAGAACAAATGATTTAAGTCATTAAAATCAATAAATCAATGCTATTAGGAAAAAAACATAATGATAGTATCCAATGAAATAAGACAAGAAATCTTATAGAACATATTTCTGAGAATCATAAAATGTGAGGGAATTAATTGACAAAGGCCATAAAACTGAAAAAAATAAAGCCATAGCCCAGAGTAAAATTATCAGATATTCAGAGTTTGTGGGTTGAAGGCAGGCTACAAAATTTGTCTAAGAGCTGCTGAAAAGCCAAAGCAAAGACTAAAATACAATTTGATACACAAATTATAGGGCTTACAAAGTAATAAAACAAACAATTGATAAGGAGAAATTGAAGGTGGTCTCTTAGTGGAAGCTAAGAGAAAATTCTCCCACAGGATTTCCTAATGATAACATGCTCATCAACATCTCTACAGCAAATATAATAACCATGTTCATAGGAAGTTTTGTTAGGACATCCCTCAGGTCAAAAATGATTATTATTACTTGAAAGCATTTTTCCTTTCTTTTAATTTACAGTAGCCTAGTGACCCCTGGCTTTTTTGGGAATGTACAATATGACTCTACTTAGAAGTTTCATTGGTTCTGATGTCAGCTTATAAAGCTCTCCTTTGCCTCAGGCTTCCTGTAAAATCCATCCGATCTCTTTTAACTGTCACCATGAATTCCTGATTCTAGATGATGTCCCCAAAAGAATAACCAGGAGAATGTTTTTAGTCTCTAATAAAAACAGAGTATTTATGTGGAAGGGAAATGATAGAGAGAGAGAGAGAGACCAGTTTTGTAGTAATTGAATTCTGAGGCATCCCTTATCTAGAATTATTTGGACAACAGATGAAATTGTTTCTAATGTTGTATTGATATAATAAAATATAACTGAGCTTGTTATGATAAATAATTTGCTATTAAAAATGTATATTTTATTTGCAAATAAGAGGAAAATTAAAAAAACACACACACAAACCTATATTCTTTTTGGAGTGCTGATGGCTTGATAGTAATACTAAACTATGACATTTCAATTCTCATTGCTAGGGAGATTCTAGGGAACAGATATAAAGAAAGAAAAAGTGAAAGTAACTGGAAAATTTTTATCAGTTAGCTATACTCTCAAAGCTGAATTTTATGAATGTCAGCTTCTCCAGTCTCTCCCTCTGTTCCACTCCTCATTGATAACAAGAAGAGAATTTAGCATTCTGTATTAAATAATCACTACATGTGACATCAACTTCAATGTATTCCAGAGGTTCAATAAAATTAGCCTATTGCAAGAAAGAAGAAGCCCCAGCTAGCTTAAGAGAAACTGACCAGTCTAAAAGTCTCTCCTCTGGCCATAGATAGTATTGTGACTCACTGCATATGGCCAACTCTGTCAAGCTTTAATTTGGTTCTGATATTCAAAGGGATTTAATCCAGAAATACCAGGAGGAGTTCATGTATGAAGAGGAAGAAGGGTCATGGATCTGATCGTGTGTTTATGTGCAACAAGGCATTAGCTTATGGTTGGTGATTCAGGGAAAGATTCACCTTTGAAGGAGGGATGATGAAAAACGCTAGGTAGCATGCCAAATATCAGGCAAGTATACCAGGATTCAGAGACAGATTTGTTTTCTGACTCAATCAAGGTCTAGGATAAATAAGCCACAAGAGAGAGAACTAGTCATATTGAATCCAATAGGGCAGGAAGTTGAGGTTGATTTGATTAGCAGCTCAGAGTCTAAACCATACAACTGACGTGGCAGATGCTAGATGCATGACATCAAGACTCATTCCAGACCCCATGATTTGGTGTGCTGGAAAACCATTGGGTGTGTTTCCTGTCCTGGGCAGGAATGTCTCAGGAAGTAGGCAGGGTGTGGCCTAAAGATAGGAGGTCCCAGTACTTCCAATTGAGAAGGGATAATAGAGTAGAAACTACATATTATGTCTCCATAAAGCAAATCCTAAGACCAGAAAAAGCATGCAAGGGTTTTTAGAGGTTAAACAAGTAAACAAACAGAGACACGGAAAGAGAGCTAGGAAAGGTGGGGGTGGGGAGACTGCCAGACCACATTGTTGCATAGCAGTTGAATAAAGGAGAGAGTGAAGGTTAGATGGAAGTCACCTAGATAGTCCCCGGAAGAGTCAGCAAGGTCATCTGTGAGTTCTTGAACCAAAGTTTAGCAGTCAGTGGAGTCCTGTGTCTCACAGGAAGAGGCCTGCCTTAGTATACCTGCTGTGCTCTATCATTGGCCAGAAGTCCTGAGAAGTGTGGTGTTAGAATAAACAGTGAAATAGATTTCATAGGTCAGCAACCAGGGACCTTGCTCAATTATGCTTTGTGTTTAGAAGACTGCAAGGGGATTCTTAGGGTGCTGTAGGCTGACATAGCATTTCTCCTAATTAGGTGACTTAAGCTGATAGAACATCAGTCAAGCTTGCCTAACAGCTGATTCATAATTTTTTTGTAATTATTAGGTTATATAAGAAATTATGTGTAATCTTTCTTTCAAGAGGAGAATAAAAGGAGACATAGAAAGCTTACTTACTAGTCCAAGTTGACCCTCCTAGGAAGTGAGCAGGTCAGTATATAAGGTAGAACATCCCTCCTCTGGAGCCTGCTTTCCGAAACACTGTACCTAACAGAAGCCTACGTCTACTTGTTGGGACACCATCTGCTGAGGATAGAACAAAGAACCAGCTCACAGCTCTGAATGCAGAATTATCCCTATTACTAACCATAATTTCATATCAGAGCAGTTCTTGGCTTTTGAGTATTAACAGAGACCCTACGTGTGATTTATGAATCATAGAAAATGAGCTTTCTTTTGAATACTGGAGCATTTTGAAGAAAGGGAAAAAGCAGAGTTGCCTGAGGAACTGGAGTTCAGTCAGAAATACAGGTTAAAAGCAAAGGCTCTGTCTTCACATGAGGTTATTATTTTCTATGTATCATCAGCAGAAATAGGGGAGTAAACGTGAGCACAAGTAGACAATACCATTTTTAAGAGTTATATAAAAGTATGTATTAAACTCTGTTATATCTATTTTGAAATACACAAAATATTTGGCTATTGAATTCAGCATTTATGCTATGATAATGAGTTTTGATCACATTTTCCTCCAATGTACTATTCCCATAAATAGGGACTTTTATCTCATTTTACTACAGGCTAACTTTTCGTATATGTCCAAAAAAATATGAGTTTGATAAATTATTTACTAAGCACTGGATTAACAACCTAGTACCCCTGCACACAAAACAACTTCAAATAAATTGCATTTTTGATAAATGTGGTCTGCCTGAATGATTTATCAACTTAATGTGGAATTGTCCTACAATTTCATAGCACTAGACCTATTTTGCATTTGAAGGTTTTATTGCAGACTGAAAAAATGAAGGCAAAAGTAGAAGTTATTTCCAATTGGAGGTTAGGAATTCATTTTGTGTAAGTTGACAGTGTATGACTCAAGTAACAGAAAATAAAGCAAAAGCAATAAAGAGACAAAACTTTACTTAAATCTGGACTTATGAAATGACCCATGTTTGCTGAGTAAAAGAAAAGAAAAAGCACACCATTAGATTAACTAAACTTATTTAACACTAAACCAAAATATGGTTCCTCATATCAGAAACGTTTTCTGAGTGGGTCCCTGTCTGCTTGTATTTAGTTACCTGAGCACAGAGCAGCATTAAAGATCTTTGGTACAGTTTAAGTAGGTAGAAAATTCTATAGCTAAAAGGCATACCAAGTATACCACCTAAAATCAGCCTCAGGAAGATGAAATTTCAAAAGTTTACAAGCTTAAGGTACTTACTTCATTGGCTCATAGATTGCTATGACAAGTGAAATGATGCTATTAATTATACAAACTTAAAATCATATTAAACATTACCAACATAAATTGCGAAATAATTTTTAATCCAGCTAAGGTAGCATACCAATATCAATTTGAAGTTCTAAATACATAACAAGCAAGCTATAAGATACAGACTCATTTATTCATTCAATTAAACATGTATTAAAATATTTTCTATACCTGATACTATGCTAGTTACATGGGCTTCAATGGTAAATAATGCAGGACTATTGTATACACATGTTGAATTTTAACCCAATGGGTGAAACTAGCATTAATAATGGTGCACATAATAAATAAAATTGTGCTTCCACACATATAGACAACTGAAAATTATGTATTTCTCAATGCAAGTACACAAGACCAGCTAATAATATAATATGCTTACTGCCCCTCAATTGGCACAAATCTGAGAAAGGCTCTGAAACTAATCATCAGGTTAAAGATAATATAAGAGAAGAGGGAAATATGTTAAATAACATCATAGCGATACATTCAGCACAATTTAGAATGCAAGATAATTTACAGGGAAAACGCACTAGATTTAAGAAATTAATTTTTAAAATGAAATAGTATAGGAAATTATTATGACTCTTCAAAGTTGTATTAAGCAATTGTAATGCTTGAACTCTTATCATTTTGATCATCAAATGAGAAACAGAGAGAAACTGTCTACATGGTTGATACTACTAACAAAAATATTGAATATTATTAATAATTTTAGATTTGAAAATGACATTATTTTCTAAAAAGACATACAGTAGAAACATATACTGCCATGTTTACTGATGGAATAATATGATATCTTGCATTTGCTTCAGAATAGTCTCAAGTTTATTATTGCAGGTGAGTATGAGAGAAATAAGACTGACAAGTTGTCAATCACTGATGCTGGATGTTGAATATATGTGGGCTTATTATGATAATTTATTTTGGAACTAAGAGGCTTAGTTCCACTGAGGATGGAAAATAAAGTATGAAAGAGAGAAAATTGCAAGAAGAGTGTGGATGAATAATTGGTATCTTAGAAACCTTGTTAAGTATTTTGGGAACACTCTTAAAATTAATGAGAAGTTATCAAAAACAGTTAAGCAAGAAAGCAACAAAATTAAAGTTAGTTTTGTGAAAGAACATTGTCTCTTTCTTAGCAATGAATTAGAGGAGGGTAAGAATTAAGGGCTACTGCAATACTTCAGGTTAAGTAATAATGACAGTGTTACTTATACAGTAAAATGAATATATTCAAGAGATGCTTAGATAATAACATTGCCAGTAATTGGCAGTTCACTAGATATATAGGATTACGTAGAAAGAGACAGCAAGGGTAATTCATATGATTCTAATTCACATAATTGAATGCTGGTATCATGCACCAGGATATAGAAGACGATTTGTTTGAGGGGCAATTCTCATTAGGTCAGCACTGGACTACAAAATTTGAAGCAGATTTGTAACACCCAAGTTGAGAACCAAAAAATTTTACATAATAATCTACAGCTTAGAAAGAGGGACCTGGGTTAGAAATTTGTAAGTTTCAAAAAGATGAAATAGAAGAAAAAAATTATGAATATAAAGAGATCCTTGGTTTAAGCCCTGAGAAATAACACTCTTTAAGGTTCAGGTGAATTTTGCTTCTCATTAAGTGTCTTAGTTCATTTTGCATTGCTGTAAAAGAATACTTGAAAAGTGGTAATTAGTAAAGAGAAGAGGTTTATTTGGCTCTCAGACCTGCTGTACAAGAAGGAAGGCACAAACGACTGCCTGGCCTCTGGTGAAGGTCTCAGGCTGCTTCCACTCATGATGGAGGTCACATGTACAGACATGGCAAGAGCAGAAGAAAGGGCCATGCTAAAAGTGGTATAAGATCTCTTGTAATTTTGCCAACGTTTATAGGCAAATTTTACTATAAGAAGGGTATCTGCTTCATGTATGTGTCTGATATTGCCATTGGGATTGTTACCAGAGGTGAAGCTATAAGGGCTGTAAAAATAAGACTTAATGACAAATATTAGAAGAGCATAATTAAAATTCCTTCACTCTTTTAGGGATGAGGAGAACAATATTTGCCAGGTTATCAAACAAAAGGACAGGAGAGGTGCGTATGGAGTACTGACAAATCAAAGTTGCACTAAATCTTACCGTAATTGCAATACATTCCGCATGTATTGGGGAAAGCAGGCTCATGTATTATTTAATAGATGGGAACAGTGCTCTCTCTGGAGGGAGATATCATTTAGAGGCTCCAGACATCTATTATACCCAGTGTATGGCTTAAAATGAAATTAAAAAAAAAACTACTTGATGTGCAAAAACACAGTAAAAATGTAACATTATAAAGAGGAAGCAAAAAGCATACTACAGAAGTAGACTCTCATGACTCAGATATTGGAGTTAGCATATAAGGAATTTATATAATAACCATGGCTAAGAAAATAGAGGATAATTACATTAAATGGGCAAAAGATAGAAATTTTCAACAAAGAGTTTGTGTCCACAAGGAAAAATTGAACATTTTAGAACTGAAAACATAATATTTGGAAAAGAAAACTCATTACCTAGATTTGATAGAAAAATAAACAGAAGACAGGATTAGAAAATTTGAAGCTGGGTCAATGGAAATTTCAAATTGAAACATAAGGAAAAATAATGAATAAAAATCATGTAGTATAAGAGGAATATAAAACAAGTGAATGAAAAGGCTGTGTGAGTGTACATTTTACTGGCATTAAAAGGATACTGAAATGATGTTATGAATAGCTTTGTGCCAATAAGCTCAGCACTCTATATAAGTTGATTCATTTCTTGAGGAAAGAAACTTGTCAAATTTGACAAGTAAATATTTTTTATAATGAAACGACTTTGTGTCCCTTGAAGAAATTTAATTTGTAATGAAAACCTTAACAGCAATGACAAAAAAACCAAAATCTCTGAGCCAAGATGAATTTGTAAAAAATATTACCAATATTTAAAGAGAAAGTATAACATTTATTCTAGAAGAAAGCAGAACAGAATATTTTGCAACTGATCTTGTGAAGCCAATATACTATTGCTTTCAAAATCTGACATGAGTATAAATTAATAAATTAGTATATCGTAAATGCATAAACAGAAATGCTAATTGAAATAATACTAATCAATAGCAAATTATACCACAGCATGATCAACTAAGTAGTCACTTCGGGTATTTAAGATGGTTTTCTCATCTGAAAAGTCAATCAGTTTACATAAGTATACTAACAAAATTAAGGATAAAATATTTAATCATCACAACAAATGCAGAAAAATTATGTGGTGAAATTCAACACTCACTCATATAAAAATGTCTGACATAGTAAGAATAGAGAAAGCTTCGTCTGAGAGTAAAAGAAATATAGGGAAATAAAGGTATAGATACTGAAAAGAAGTCAATTTTGTTCACTTCTGCCTGTCTGAAAAACAGCACCATGCCTGGTGCATAGATTATCAACATTTAATTAATTAATTAATATTATGCTTGTCTTGATCTTGGGATGTCATGTAGGAAGATAAGATTTTGGAAAGGCTTTTTCTTTATCAAAACATCAAATGGAATCTCAGAAACTGTTTAAGTTTCTAGAATTTATTTCACATATAAAATTAAGCTCAAAGGATAATATTAGGAATAATCAAAAACTCAGAGAGATGTTATGTTACTGCCAAATATAGATGGTTTCATATTCCAGAATGAGTATAGCTACAAATACACTTTTTAAAGACAATACTTTAAAATTTCTATAGCAGGAATGAAGACCAAAATTAGATTAGAAAATTATTTTCCAGAGCTGTCAGCTACCAATTTTCTAGGAACCAGAAGGGAGGCACAGAATTATCTCCATAATAACTGCTATTAAATTATTCTAGCATAATATTGCTAACAAAAGATGTATATAAGGAAGGGGATATGGCCTATCCTACAATTTGTTTCTCTGAGACACTGACCTGACTAAGAATTCTCCCCTGTAATCTAGTAGAGAACAGAGTACAGTTTGCAGTGATGGCTACCTGGAGAGAGAAAATAATTCTGTCAATCACCCCAGCGTTCCCTGGGAAAGGTCCCATCTAACTCCATTTTTCAGCATGATATACATGACCCAAAATACAGTTATGAGGGCCAGCTTGGATTTTCATACCTTTGAATTTGGGGAATTATTTTTATTCTGAAAATTTTATTATTATCTTCCACATTAATTTTGGTCATTAAATATAAGATGCATTTTTTGTTCCCTGTCTGCATGAAAGCAGAACCACCACAGGCCTCTCTTTCTGTTTTCCACAAAAGAAATGATTTAGAAGGAAATTACAAAAATAAATAGTCAATTACTGTAGCCCAGGAGTAATTATCCATCCCATGCAGCCTGGCTGGACACCTGTGCTCATCAGATACAGACTAAAGAATCCCCCACTGTGGTGGTTGGGCATTACCATACAGCCAACTGTCATGGCCTCCCTGCTGGTCTCTCAGCTTTCATTCTTGTTCATGCAATTTTTATTCTTTACTCAACAACCAAAGTGAGTTTTAAAAACAAGATTTATGCAAAAACTGAAAATAAAAAAAATCCAGGTGTTTAACAAGTGAATGTTTAAACAAATGTGGAACACATGCCGGTTACTTCCAAAAAGGAAGCTACTTCTGCCACTCTATCCACCAACTATCGGACCAGGGACAGGAGCATGAACAAAAAGACTTCATACATGGATTGGACTTGAAGGAACTGGACCCACAGTGGCTTTGTGTGAAAATCTGACCAAAGTTAGCACTAAATTTTTAAGTAGTATCAAATATTCAATCAGATACTCCCTGTCAGAAAATGAACTCATTAAAAAATAAAAACAACAATGTGGAAAATTGTGATGTATTACTAGTGATATCATAATACTTTTCCTGGTTTACTTTAAGGCCTTTATATAATCTATTCTTGAGAAAACTTGAATCCAGATTTCCCAATAAAATGACTTACTTTTATATCCTATAGTTTTGAATATTTTAAAAATAGTTCCTCCCCTATTATTAAATATTTTCTACGTGCCTTTCTTGACAAGCTTCTCTGCTATCTTACATAAATATATATTTCTAAGACTACCATGATGCTCAATTTTAGCATCCCTTTTTGGCTTCCATATTTTATTGAGAAGCCTTGATTATATCCTCATTGTTTTTCTGGTATTTTCCTGATTCAATGACTTGCTCTCCTAGTACATGCACTCTATTTCTCCAGTTCTAGCATAGATAAAGACAGCTATTATTGTAAAAGTCAATGATCTCTTTAGTGAAGTTACCCAACTCTGTTCTTGGTAATTTGGGTATGTGTGTGTCAATCATACATTCTCAGATTCCTTTCCATAAATATGAGCATGTGATATCAGCAGGCTGATGAAAAGCACACTATACCTACCCTTTCCCTCAATACAGCTTTGTGTTAAAGATGGCATTAGAGTCATTTTGTGGACTAGACATAATGGACATAAAATTTTTGCCAAATGATTTGTTTAGGACATAAGAAATTATTCCAGAATCATCAGTCTAAAAAAACTAAATAGAATGTAGAGCTAAGAGATGCAAGAGACAAAGTTGATGAGATCACCTGAGCCACAAAACCTGTTTCTGAAGTTAAATCCACATCTTTCCAAATCTTGATGCCTTCTCCTAAGACTTCTCAATCCAATCAATCAATCACAGCCACAAAATTATGCCAATGATACTTGTGAAATGTGTCTTGACTCTGTTGTCTGCCCTTTCTCCACATTTTCATTGTTAGTTATGTTTTTTTTTTTAACCCCTCATTTGTTTCTTGAAAAGGCCACTAATACCCAGTCTCTTCTCCCTCTAAATAGGCATGACCTCCATCCTATTACTAGCCATTCATCTGTATCACAAGTACGACTAAGTGTTGGTGTATCTAAAAGAGATCCAAGGCTCCCATTGCCCATTGCAAGGATTTTTAATGGCTGGGATTTTTATTTGAGCTGTGGAGGGAACACAGACTTACATTTTCTTTTTTTCTTTGATCCATTTTACAAAAAAAAAAAAAAAGAGTAAATTGGTGTGGGAAGGGGCTCTGAATTCTGATTTTTAAAACCATACAGGTGATTTTGATATAGGTTTTCTTCAAATGACTCCTGAGAGAAGTATGACTATGGCCTGTTAGAAAAATTCTTCCTCCTGTAACTTAACTACTGACTCATAATTCTCCACTGGTTTGTCAATTCTGTTAACTAAACACAGCACTCCATCTAACTCTGAAAGCCCAGTTCATGTAAACTGTGGACCTTCTGAACTAAAGCCTTTACCACACAATTTTTCTGCCCTATATGTCTGGCTCTATGCCAGATATTTTTTGTAATGTTTCAAAATGGCACTCATCCACAACTGGGTTTGGAAAGGTGGATTATATATTTCTTTATACAGAGAAGTGAATATAAATTTATAACTCTTTTCTTTAAAATAATTACTTAATATGTGCTAAATTTATTTTAGGTGCTAACTTTAAATTAACATATGATGCTGTGTTTTATGATTCATCTTTGAAATTTTTGGTGAATATCTGCATATTTACATATTTTAAAATATTTTATCTTTTAATATTTTAATGTTATTAAATATATTTTTAAATATCCCATCTTTGAAATATATTGTATCCTGTTATATGTGTGTCATAATATACTTTAACTAAAAGCAATATAATCTGATATGACAGCATTAATCAAGGAAATGAAGGAAAAATGGAAGATTTTTACCAAGAGATAAACATAATTTCACAGCTAAAATGAGTTAACAGATATAAGCAGAAAGATGAAACTCAGTGAATTAGAGAGGCTGAAATAGAGACAGAACAATCTGTCGAACACTCCAGTTTTCATGTATGAATAAAATGAGAAAAGTTAGAGAAAGAAAAGGGATAAGAGAAATATCTGCATTACAGTACCATCTATAAATAAGATCTGAGCTGTTACTACCATGAAAAATCTTTGTTTAAAATCTTGAGTTCCTCTTAACTATATGCTAACTTCAACCTCTTAGATGAGGACACAAAATGAAACTGGAGCCAGGAATGACAGCTGGCCAGAGGATATGCTGTTCCTACTGTGATTTTCTTTCTTTCTTAATGACTGCATTAGTTGTATTAGCTTTTTCACTTCTATGACTCCCCATATTGCTTGCAGAATTGCACTGATCCACATATGACTATAAGGTTTTTAAATAACCTACCATGAATCAAACCTCAGCTCCGTATTTGTTTGTTACTTGGGTAGTCTTGACCAAGTCATGGCACCTTCCTGAGAAGATATCCTTGCATGTAAAATGGGTATGTTAATAGCATCTTACTGACAAATTTATTGTGAGGATTAAATCAGTTCATGTATGTAAACATACATAAACCTGTATCTTCCCTGGGTTAACCATTCTATCAGTATTGACTGTTATTATCATCATTAGCATTGATTGATTACAATGTTTTTTGAATTAGATATCTTGATAAGCCTTTAATTCCTAAAGATTCTTACACCTAAATTTCAGAGTGTTAGAATTTCTTTAGTTCTTCACCAGGTTGGTTTATCACATCAGGAAATGTCTTTGTCTTTCCTCCTCGTCCTTAGTTCTCCTGTTTTGTTATGCTTTTTGTTTTTCCTGGCCTTGATGTTGGGGACAGTCATTTCATTATTCAGCCAAATATGAATAAGGTGGAGTTTAACTCTTAAAATAATGGATATTCTCTATTATCTACAATCTAAGATTAACGAATATATCACTAGCTTCCAGGAGTGCCTGCCAATAAGCAGCAGCGCTGAGAAACATTGCTGTAATGGTCAGATTTTGTTTGGAAAGCTTCAGCTAACTGGCTAAAGAACACAGCTGCTGAGCTCAGACAAGACAGGAAAGAACTTCATTTTGCTGAGATTTCAAGTGCTCTGTTCTGTGGGAGGTTGAATACTAACAACAGGTAAAGGCTTGGGAGTGTTTCAAGTTATGTCCTTCCCTAAACTCTTCTAATAGCCAGCAAAACCTTGTTTTCTGTAGACAGCTTCACTTTTTACAAGACTGTTTACTCCCACAAAGGCTCCTATCGTTATAGGCTCCTCTTTATTGCCACTGGCCTGGAAAAGTAGTTGTTCTTTGAACTGGCAAGGTTGACATTTTGACCACTTCCTCTGTGTTCTTCTTTAGACTCCTGTCCTTAATCCTCATCAGATTAGGCCAGGGGATAATAGACCCCCAGCTCCACACAACTTCTCACAGTCTGACACCTGAAGTCAAGATGGTGTCTCTCTGTGGGATGCCTCAGTGACTCAACCTAGGAAGGAGAGCCCATTGGGACTTTGTCCATTTCCTCAAGGTACTTAATGGCACAACTCTGTGAAGATGAGGAGAAACAAGCTGAACTATTCTGAATATCAAAGAGAGCACATTTTATGTTAGGGAGTAAAAATCAATTTAATTCCATTATTTTCTAATTTAGATTGCACCATTTATCTCTGTCCTTACTTAACATGCAATTTAACATAGATTTTAAAATCCTTATTAAAATGCACTTCTAAGAATCACCCAGATGGACATGAATTGACTTTAAGGAGATACCCCTTTGCCTTATGTTTGCTTATTGAAGCCGCATGCTTGACAAACAACATCCTGTGTTAGCAATCGCACTTCCCCCATTGCTTGGGCCTTGAAAAAGAGATGGTAACAGAATTTGAAGCCAACCAAGAATATCAAATGCGGCAGGGCAATGCATTAATAAACTATTAGAGTATAAAATATTTAGCTTGCATGTTGCCAAGGTGGTATGAAAAAGCTGAGGTGGGATGTATGAAACATTTTCTAATGTTCAGTTCTGCACCACACCCCAGAAGATGGATTATAGGCTCCAGAGCTGAACTATGGTACTAATCATTTCAACTTAGTTTTTGCTCTTTTACTGTCTAACAGTAAAATTTTTAAAATGTGAAGATTTATAGACAAAATTTAGGGTTTTTTTGTTGTTGAGCAAACACCAAAAGAATCACAGAGCCAGAAAATATTGTTTGAATGACTATTTCAAACAATATTTTTGTAATTTTAACAATTATTAAACGTCCTGATATATTTGTCATTTTAACAATTATTAAACGTCCTGAACTATGCTGAGGACATGGGATATCCAGATATCTTTTTTCAAAGAGTGTAAAATGTACATGAGACTATAAGATTAATCTGAGAAAAACATCTGAAATCAGAAGAGGATGCAAAAAGACGTTAAAGGCTTAAATATAAAAGGTAGTTGGAGAGGTTGCCTATGAAAATTCTACTAAGCCAGGTAAATAAAGTCACTTCATCTAAAGTCTATACATATGAAGATGACTACATTTTCATGAAAGGTGTATATTAAAATGTCAAGTACTTATAGTAAATGTTATCCCAGATCCTGTCATCGATATGCTTTAATAAAAATTCCAAAGGGACCTCTGGAAAAGTAGCAATGAATGTGTTCATTGCTAGCTAATAAGGATGAGCATGTGATGTGCTTTGTATTAGATCTGTTTGTGTTAAGCGTGAGGAACTCCAGAAACTCTCAAGTACCCAACAAGAAAGTGTATATTCTACGCTTTCATTTCTCTGCACATTTGCCTCTGTGAGACACTCACCAGGAAGGCTCTGTCTTGTTCTTCAATGTTCACTTCAAGTTCCACTTTTGCTAGGAAACTTTTTCAAATGTTAGAACTCTTCATTGTTCATTCAGATTTCCTGTGTTTTGCTTGGGTCCCCATATTGAATCACACGTGTTTAAAGAGAAAATGCTATGGGTGGCATAGACAATGCTAAGTATTCCCCAAATCTTCTAATTTGCTTTCAGGAGACACATGAAAACAACATTCCAGCCTTTTGTAGCTATGTAGGGAAAAATAACTAATTTTGATTAGTGAAATGTGGGTGGAAATGATGCATACAATTTCAAACTTGGCTTGTAAAAATTCCACATCTTTCTTTTCTTTCTCTAAAAGAGAAAGAAATGGGACTGCACTCCCATGTTTACTGAAGTACTATTCACAGTAGCCAAAGATAGAATCAATCTGTCTGTCAATGGATGACTAGATAAAGAAAATTTGGTATATATACCCAGTGAAATACCATTCAGCCATAAAAAGAATGAAATCCTGTCATTTGCAACAACATAGACAGAACCAGAGGTCATTATGTTAAGTGAAATAAGCCAGGCCAAACAGACAAATAGCTCATGGACTCTCTTACACATGAGAGCTAAAAATATGGATCTCGTGGAGATAAAGAGTAGGTTGTTGGTTACCTGAGGCTGAGAAGAAATTGACTAGTGAGTACAAAAATGCAGTTAGATGCAAAAAATGAGGTCTAGTATTTGATAGTTCAGTAGGGTGATTATAGTTAAGAATTTATTGTATATTTCACAATAACTAAAAAAGAATTTGAATATTCCCAATATAAAGAAGGGTGTTTGAGGTGATGGATATCCTGATTATCCTGATTGGATCATTGGATATTGTATATATGTATAAAATATAATATGGATCCCCAACATATGTACAACTATTTTGTGCTAATTTAAAACAAGAAAGAAAGTCCTTTTGTGTCCTGTTTTCTGTATATTATCATAGCAACTGAAGCTCTGTGATGAGGAGGGCAGTGATACAGGCTAGAAGGAGCCTGAGTCCAGGGGTGATCTCAGCTCACTGCAACCTCCACCTCTGGGTTCAAGCAATTCTCCTGCCTCAACCTCCCCAGTAGCTGGGATCACAGGCACCTGCCACCATGCCCAGCTAATTTTTTGTATTTTTAGTAAAGACAAGCTTTCACCATGTTGGCCAGGATGGTCTCTAACTCCTGACCTCATGATTCGCCTGCCTCTGCCTCCCAAAGTGCTGGGATTACAGGTGAGAGTCTCTCTCTTTCACCCAGGCTGGAATGCAGTGATGCGATTTTGGCTACCTGCAACCTCTGCCTCCCGGGTTCAGGTGACTCTCCTGCCTCAGATTCTCCGACCAGTTGCACCACCAGGCCCGGTTAATTTTTGTATTTTTTTAGTAAAGGTAGGGTTTCACCATATTGGCCAGGCTCGTCTTGAACTCCTAACCTCAGGTAATCTGCCCGCCTTGGCATCCCAAAGGGCTGGGGTTACAGACATGAGCCACCATGCCCAGCCCCAATCAGTATCTTCTACGCAAGATTTTGAATGAATGAACATTTAACTCCTAGTGTATAAAGGTATTGAAAACTTTTTTTTGTATTTTATGAAAATTGGCATTAATTACTCTTAATATCTAGATATCACAAGACTTATATAGGTTTACACTAGACTTTTTGATGTCCAAAGAAAGATAATTTCTATTGCAAATTAGAATAGTTGTAAGAAATATCAGAGAAGTTGAGAAACAAAATAGCATGAAGTATGAGTTATACTGCCATATTGAAAGAAAAACTGACATCTCAGGGGTGCTGAGATTATTACAACAAACATGGTAAAGAAATTTAATGACATTCTGTTTAGGAAAAAACTAGTCGAGCTGTATTTTTCCTCTGCTTTTACACCGACCCAACAACAAGCAACACAGATGACTTCTGTGACCCCAAAATATGTGGTAATTTTTTCCCACCAGCAAGTAAATAATCAATTCTGTCATGGACATATCTGGGTATCCCCCAATTCAATTCTGTTATTGTCCACCTGGGGTCAGTGTCAGACCCCACAGGTTGAGGGCTCCATCCCCACAACTGCCTCCTCTGACTTCAGGTACTGTTAACAAATCTGGGCCTCTGAAACTCCTGTCTGATATCAGACTCACAGAACTCAGGGAAACCCTTACATTTACCAGTTTATTATGAATGATACAGATGCAGAGATGCATAGAGCAAGGTAAGGGAAAATGGCATGAAACTGTCATGCCTTCCCTGGGTACCCCACCTTCTAGGGACCTCCATGTGTTCAGCTGTTCAAAATTTCTCTGAACCCCATCCTCTTGGGTTTTTATTAAGGCTTCATGGCTGAGCACAGTGGCTCACGCCTGTAATCCTAGCACTTCGGGAGGCCTAGACAGGCGGATTACCTGAGGTCGGGAGTTCGAGACCAGCCCGACCAACATGGAGAAACCTCATCTCTACTAAAAATACAAAATTAGCTGGGTGCGGTGGCTGGCACCTGTAATCTCAGCTACGTAGCAGGCTGAGGCAGGAGAATCACTTGAACCCAGGAGGCAGAGGTTGCAGTGAGCCAAGCTCATACCATTGCATTCCAGCCTGGGCAACAAGAGTGAAACTCCATCTCAAATAATAATAACAAATAAATAATGAAGGTTCATTGTGTAGGCAAGATTGATTAAACCATTGGCTATTGGTGATCCACTTGACCTTCAGCGCCTCTCGACTCTCTGGCAGTTGGAATATGGGGCTGAAAATCCTAACTCTGTAATCTTCTATTTGTTTTTCTGGTGACCAGCCTCTATTTGAAACCATCAGTCAACATTAGCATATAGACAGCACTGTGGATTCCAAGGATTTTAGTAGTTGTATGCTAGGAAATGAAACTGGGAAGGAAGGCCCAATATGTATTTCACAATACCACACATACCATTAAAGATGTTATTAAAGAAAGTAGATATTTTTAGACTACATATTGAAAGATTGGTGGAAAATTAGGGAGGTGATGTAGCAGGTCTCTGTAAATCAATCTGTCAACATACTTCCATTGATCTATTTTGATCCTTTTTATTAGGTCGAGCTAATAGAGGTAGTCAAAAGGAGCTAAGACTAAGGAGTCATAAGGAGTCACAGGAGATTGCTTTTGGTATGTTGTAAGCCATTTGTTCAGTAACCAAAATTGTCGAGGTGAAAGATGAGTGTCCTACTCCAGGGGATACTGAGTTTTCTATATTGAACTCATTCAAGCACAAGCTAAGCATTGAATTAAATGGATTTTTTAGAGGGATTTAAGGTTAGACTAAATGCTACTACTATTACTACCATCTCCAAAGCTGTCTACTGGGGAATGTAACAATATATAACGTGACTTCAGAGAGAAGAGAACAGAAAACTCTACCAGAACTTCAGTCTTTGACTTTTATACACCACAACTTTTGGCCTGTGTCTATAGACCCTCTGAGAAGGTGTATCAGCCGTTTGTGGTAATGGCAGAAATCTCTCTTGATGCATGACTATAAGAGGGAAACAATATTTCTCCTAAGAATTTATAAATTACTGATCTGAGGAAAGCCCTGGGAGAAAGTGCAATTTTTTAATGTATCATAAACTACTCTAGAAATATCATTTTCCCCCTCAACTCTTTCAAACCTTACAATTGTTATGGTGAGTCCAGTACTACAATACTCTTACATAATGCATCCTTTGTGGGCTGCTCAAAGCCGCTTGTGAATGATACTGGAAACTCATTCTGCTTTTGTGAATGAAGTTCCTTATTCCTAAGGCACTTTGAATCCACCCACCGAATATCCAGTGCTCAGAATTAAGGGCAATCACCTATCCTATTCATTCCCACCTGGTTATTTTCCATCTGTCATCACTTACAAATTCTTACAAATTATGCATTGCACAATTGTCTCTACAGTTCAAGTTTCAACATTGACCTTTCTCTGTTAGAGAAAAAAAGTATCATAGTCCAAGAGAGCACAGATCTCCTTGTTCCTTTCTTACAAACAAGGTCTTATTTCTATTCTTGAATCCTTTTTCTACTTGAATTTTGGATTGTTCCTGCTCACAAAGGATAGATCCTTTTCAAAAACTGTGATGTTGCTCTGTTTCAATGTTTAACCTTTTAGCTAATTTTATTTCTTCTCATTTCTCTTATTTATAACAAAAGAAACTTCTAACTCCTACTGGAAGTGGCTTATTCTGAAGGAGCAATTCATTTTGCACTTTTGGAGCTCAACTCTATGAATGTTATATTTTGACAGCATATGCTCATCTAAGCATATCAGCCTAGGATATCTTAAAGACTCCCTGCTTCTTCTTTCAATTCTGGCTAATCCCAGTTAGAATGAACTAAGGAACATAGGAGTAAAGCTTAAATCTTTGTACTTGGACAACAAAATACATATTCCTGAGAAAAGACACTGCTTGACACTTTTATAAATCTTCTTAAATACACTGAATTGGAAAAAAACTATAAGAGCAGAGAAAATAACAATTAGTTTATTGATTATTCATGAGCTACGTACATATTTATGTTGCTTACTCTCCCGACTCTTGCCCTTAGTTTGAACCTCTTTTGTCTTTGCTAAAATGAAGGAGGCTATTGAAAGATAATGAACTTAAATTTCGAGATATTTTTCATGATCCAAAAAATAAAAAAAGATGTCTTTCTTCACCTACTAATTATCATTATATTCCACAGTATATGAGCAGAATTTCCAAATCATATGTTTATGCATATTTTCTACTGTGAGCATCAGCCATTTTATGATTCTGGCCTTAGAGTATAGTGATGTCATCATTAAAATCGATAAGAATATCTGTTACTAACTCTGTAATATTGGAAAGCTACTTAGCATTTACAAATCTTAATCTCCACATTTGTAAATTTAAAATAGTGATGCAATTCCCATAAAGATTAAATAAGATTATACATGTTTAGTTTTGTTGTTACTTGAAACTCAGAATTTGTGTTTTCTATAGGCAAGTAATGGAAGCCATCAAAGGATGTTACTCAAAGGAGTGACACAGTGAGAGTGTTGATCCGGCAGCAAGGACAAACTTAAAATAAGAAGGAAGAAGGTGAGAAATGTGGTGATCATGTGTCTAGAGAAAGTTAAGTGGGGATGAAAATGCAGATATAAATGTAAAAGAAAATGGTGAGGTAAAATTTATCAAAATCTATAATTGATGAAATATAGGGAATCTCAAAAGTTTAAATTTGAAGTGTTAGCAAGTGCCACAATTTTTTTCTTTGTTTAAATATATATATTTTTATATCTGTACAGAAAGTCTTGTTTTGTTGTCCAGGCTGGTCTTGAATTCCTCAAGTGATCTTCCTACCTTTGCCTCCTGAAGTGTTGGGATTACATGAGCCACTACACCCAGCCAGTGCTATGATTTGAATATGGTTTGTCTTCACCATAACTCATCAAAAGTGCTTCTGCAACGTTGGAAAGAGAGAAGCTGGTAGTGGCTCAGTTTGACTCTGAAAGGCTCAAAACCAAGGAAGCCGACAGTGCAGCCCTCAGTCTGCGGCATGAGAACCCTCAGCAAACCACTGATATAAGTCCGAGTCCAAAGGCCAAAGAACTTGGATCTGATGTCCAAAGGCAGGAAGAGAGGGAGGAAGCATTCAGCATGGAAAAAGGAAAGAAGCCAGAGACTCAGCAGGCAAGGTTATCCCACCTTCTTCCACCTGCTTTGTTCTAGCTGTGCTGGCCACAGAATGGATGGTGTCCATCCACATTGAGGGTGGGTCTTCCTCTCTTAGTCCACCAGCTGAAATGTCAGTCTCCTCTGGTAACACTCTCATAGACACGCCCAGGAATAAGGTTCATTTTCCATCTAGACATCTCTCAGTAGACACCTAATATTAACCATCACAGAGGCCTAATGGGAAATATTTGGGTCATGAGGACTCTGACTTCATGGGTGGCTTGGTGCCCCTTTTTTTAACAGCGAGTGAGTTCTTGCTCTGGTGACATAGGAAAGGATTAGTTTCTAGGAGTCTGGTTCATTAAAAAGCCAAGGATGTCCCTTTGCTTTAGCCTGTTCATATATGTCTGCCTTGCCTTTGACCTTCTGACATGTTGTGATGTAGCACAAAAGTCCTTAGTGGAAGCCAAGAAAACACTGGTGGCATGCTTCTTGAACTTTCCAGCCTGGAAAACTGTGGGATAAATAAACTTATTTTTAAAAAAGTTACCCAGCCTCAGACATTCTTTTACAGCAATACAAAATAGTCTAAGACAGAAAAATGATACCAAGAAGTTGAGTGTTTTTGACAAATACCTGAAAATGTCGAAGTGGCTTTGGAACTGAACAATGGGCAGAAGTTGGAAGAGTTTCGAAGACCAGGGTAGAAAAAAATTGTATTGTCATGAAGGGAGTGTTTAGTGTGATTCTGGCGAAGGCTTAGAATAAGACAAAAATATTACTGAAATGCCAGAGGTTCAGTCTAGGTTTTGATGCTAGGTGCACAGAAAGCTGATCACTGAGACAGTCCGTATGGCCAGAGAAGAAAGGATATGAGTCATGTCAGCTGGGGAGATAGGACAGAAGTCTCAACTCCATCTCCCCAGTCAGCTTAAACTGGGGTTTATAATATAACTAAGTGTGGGAACACAGGAATTAGAGGGGAGTAAGGAAGCAATCATGACAAATGAGGGATCTGGTGTTTCATTTTCTGGATGTGGTAATCTGATAAGTTTCAGTTTTCTGTACTTATTCAAACACAACCATAAACATCAGTTCTATAGGGAAATTGGGTTGGTTTCCAAAAGATGAGAAAAGGATTGGAACTTACGAGATTTGTTGAGTGTTCATGACCAAAATTCTGATAGAAATATCAACAGTAATAAAGGTCATTCAGATGATGTCTCAGGTGAAAATCGAAGCAAGATACTGGGACCTGGAATGAAGGCCACCCTTTTTATAAAGTAGTTAAATGCTTAATGGAACTGTACCTATGCTCCAGGGCTTTATGGAAGTCAAAACACAGGAGTGATGAAGTAGTGTATGTGGCAGAAGAAATTTCTAAGCATCAAAGTGCTCAAGAAGCAGCGTGGTTACTTTTAATAGGTCATACCCAGTTATAGCAGCAAAGGAATGGCTAAAGGCAGAATTTATAATTAAAAGAAAAGCAATGCATAAAATGTGGAGAATTTGTAGGCTGACCATGTGATAAAGAATGAAAAATCATTTTTCAGGAGAGGAATTCAAGAGTATAGCTGAGAGACTTTTTGCTAAAAAGATTAGCATAGCTAAAAAAGAGGCAAGTGCTGATGGTCACAACAATGGCCTCTAAGGTATTTCAAAGATTTTCAAGGCCACCTTTCCTATCACAGGCCCTGAGGCCTATGACTACAGAATGGTTTTAAGGAACAGGCCCAGGACACATCTGCTTCCTTATCTGGCAGTAGTTTCTGGAGCAGCCATAGTTCAAACGATCCCACGTGCAACTCACATTGGTAATCCAGAGAGCGCCAGTGGTAAGCCTTGACGGCTACCACATGGTATTAAATCTGCAGGCTTGCAGAATGCAAAAGCTAGGTAGGCATGACTTTCTCTACCATGATTTTAAAGGATGTATGAAAAAGGCTGCAAGTCTTGGCAGAGATGTGTTCAGGAGTATTGCCAAAGGAGAGAGTCATCTCCAGGGCAATGTCTAGTAAAGTGGCAGCAGCAAGGTCATTACTGAGACCCCAGAAGAGCCTGAGAAAGCTACAGGCAACCAATTCCAACTTGTGAGCACAGTCACATGGGTTGCATCCAGCAAAGCCATGGGCAGGGATTCCTGAGGCCTTGGGAGACCACCTCTAGACACGGTGTGCCCAGATACAGGACATGAAATCAAAGGAGATTATTTTGGAGCTTTAAGATTTAATGTCAGCCCTGCTGGGTTTTTTGACCTGTGTGGAGTGTGTCTTTCCTTTTTTTTGCCTATTTCTCCCTTTTAGGGAAGAAAGTATTTACAAAATTCTGTTCCATGATTATATCTTAGAAATAAATCATTTGTTTTGACTTAAGCTGTAAGGAACTTGCCTTGAGTATCAGATGAGATTTTGACTTTTGAATTGGTGATGGAACAAGTTAAGACTTGGGGACTATTGCCATGGAATTACTGTATTTTATATGTGAGAAGCACATGTGTTTGGGGGCACAGGGGGATAATGCTATGGTTTAAATGTGATTTTCCCCCATCGAAACTCATTTTGAAACCTTAATTCTCAGGGCAGCAATGTTGAGAGGTGGAACCTTTAAGAAGTGCAAATCTAATAAGAGGTGTTTGGGTCATGAGGACTCTGATCTCCTGGGTGGTTTCATGCTATTCTTTTTTTTATTATTATTGTACTTTAAGTTCTAGGGTACATGTGCAGATCTTGCAGGATTGTTGCATAGGTACACACATGCCATGGTGGTTTGCTGTCTCCGTCCCCCCGTCACCTACATCAGGCATTTCTCCCAGTGTTATCCCTCCCCAACCTCTCCTCCCTCCGCTTACAGTAGTGAGTTTTTGTTCTGGTGAGCCTGCATTGGTTCTCACGGGAATGGATTAGTTTCTGAGAGAATGGGTTATCATAAAGCCACACAACCCTTGGGTTTAGCCTCTTCACATATATCTCCTTTTACTTTGATCTTCTGCCATATTGTGACACAGCGTGAAAGCCCTCACTGGAATCTGAGAAGATGCTGGTGCTGTGCTGTTGAATGTTCCATATTGTAAAACTGTAAGCTAAAAAAACCTTTTTTCTTTATAAATTGCCCAGTCTCAGATATTCTGTTATAATAACACAAACCAGACTGAAAGTTGGTCATTTTTAATCTCAAACTCCATGTTAATTTGGAAATTCAGTTATAGGAGAGAAACTCAAATTGCCATAGACAACAAGGAAAGGCAAAGAATGAAAGAAATGAATCAGAATAAAAAGTCAGAGATATGGAAGTACAAGATAATGTCATTGATCAAGACTTACAAGAGCCCCATGCAGGAAAGCTAAGCCAAATTCACACTTAAAGGACTTTGTGTTTGGGAAGTCGATGTATTTTTCAAAAAAATAATTATATAATTATATAGATTCAACACAAATTTCATTATAGTCTCAATAGGTATTTTTGTAGAAATTGATACACTGTTTCTACAATGTCTATAGAAATACACAAGCAATTCCAAGAGCATTTGAAAAAGCAAACTGGAAAACAGAAGACTAGATTTTTAGGAATTATACTATCTGACATGAAAATGTTTATCAAGATAATATATTGAATTGTGAAAAAATGTTTTTGCATATGATACTGAAACAACTGAATATTCATTTAAAAATAAAGAACCTTAACCTATATCTTACACTGCACACAAAAATAAATTTGAGATGAATCATATATCCAAATAATTAGTTAGCTTGATTTAATCATTCCGCAATGTATACACATATAGAAACACCACATTGAGAGAGATCCAAGATGACGGATTAGGAGCAGCTCAGGATTGCAGCTCCCAGTGAAAGTGCAGAGGGTGAGTGGACGCCGCATTTCCAGACGGATTTTTATTACCCCAGACCAGGAGATTCCCAGGCGGAGCAGCCCCACAGGTCGCTAGTGCGGCTGTTTTG